>CATIWQ010737716.1:0-14731 GCA_949673415.1 Euphorbia schlechtendalii | reverse complement strand
TATATATATATATATATATATATATATATATATATATATATATATATATATATATATATTACTTGTTAGAGAAGGGCATATTAAAAAATGTGCTGAAAATTAGAGTTTGTATCATCTCAAGTTATGGGTTTTAAGTTTTTTTTTACTCAATTAAGATTCAAGTGTACATTTGTACGCCCTCACTGCATATGCTTTTCTCCTTTACATTCTTTTTGTTTTTAAAATTTCTTATCTTATATTATCATTATCTCTCAAACCGTTTATTTTTTTTACATGCAGTTTTAAAGTTTTTTGTTCGTTTCATTTTTATCTTCGAAACAACATCCATTGTAACATACACATGATAGAAAACTGGTGGTAAACATTATTCTATTGGATAACTAGTACAAAAGCAGTAAACAAGCAATTATAATTTTAAAAGTAAATGAAAATGCATTAGATGTAATTACAACACATGTAACTTATATATATATATATATCTACTAAGTATTGAATCATAATAACACGTATTATGTAGGAATTTGTTAGAAACGTGGTAGGTAACATAAATACATGTCAAAGTTTATCTCCACAGCATATTTGTACACATCAAGAAGGATTTTTACTAAATTCCTATACGAGCATCATAACAGATGCCTACCAGTTGATTACTCGATACCTTCAAAAACTTTTTTAATTCAACATTTGGTAGGAATCTGGTAGGAATGTGGTAGAAACCTTATATTTCATTGGAAGATTGTTCAATCCATCAATATCTGGTAGGAAACTGGTAGGAACCATATATTTCATTTTTATTGTTAAAAAATTGAAATATTAAAAGCTATATAAATAAACAAAATTGTGAATTCTGGAAACTACCAGCTTCTTACCAGATAGCTATGAGGTCGCTACCAATTACTCAATAATGCAAAATCAAATACAGATATAATAAATATACATCAATATCTTTAATTGTATCTCACCACTAGTCAAACAATTAATGAAACACCTTATGTGCAAACTAAGAGACCCTGCATCTTGTTGAATCAAGATAGAAATTCAAACCTGCAGTTACAACAAATATGGATTACCATTAACAATGGCAGGAACAGCATTAAATTTCGTTACAAATAAAGGACAATTAGTCATCTGAATGCTTCAAGCTTTACATGAACCAAAAAATTGAAAAAAATGTATCATTGTTGATTTCTATGACATAATTTATAGCAAAAAACTTGAAATCCAATTTTCAAATATACTAATAAAGATTCAAAATGAAATCAAATCAGATGCAAAACCTAATCGCAATTTCAAAATAAAATTCGAAAAAGAATGATGCAGAGAAGAGCAAGATCGAATTAAGGAGAGATCATGAAACGAAAATTACTTCAAATCAGTGAAATCAGATAAAAGAGAAAAAGAGAGAATCAAAGTAGAGAAAAGATCCGATTTAGAAAAAAGCATAAAAATAGAAGCTGAAATTATATAAGGAAAATCAGATCTTAAAAAGATTATAGAGGAATTAATTTGATGGTAAAATTGTAAGAACTTCTTCCATTCACGACATTTATAACAATTTCACTTTTAGAAAAGGGAAATTGTAAAAAATGTAGGGTTTGTGAAACTTATTTACAAAAATACATTCCAACGTATCCTTTGCATTCTATAACCAATTTGAAGTTTCAGTTTTCACTCTATACGTTCTATATATAAACTGTTTTATCAAGTTTCAGTTGCTTCCTCTATTTGCATCACGCATGTTTTCTCTCCATCGAATTCTCTCTTCCTTATTTTGATTCTTCCCGATTCTCTCTAGATCGAATATTCTTCAAGTCTTTGATATTTGCAACTATCAAATTCTCTGCATAATTCAAGTTTTCTAGCTTTTCTTCAAGGCTCTGCTCTTTGCAACTATCAAATTCTCTGCATATTTCCAATTTTCTAGCTTTGTATCAGGCTTTTTTTTAATTCAATTTGAAATTTTGATTAGGTTAGCTATTGTTTTTTCATCTGATTTTGATTTTTAATTATAATTGGTTTTCAAACACATGTTTTTTATCTTTTTTTATTTTTCATACCAGTTACATACCATATTCTTACTATTTCATACAGTTTGCTACCACTTTTCTTACTAGTTTTGACCTTTTTTGTTCTTCATACCAGTTACATACCAGATTCTTACTGTTTCATACCAGATTCCTACTATTTTGACTCAATACTTTCTATAATTTTATCTTACATATTCTAATCACTTTCTAATGCGTTTTCATTACTTTCAAGATTGATTTGATACAATTTATCCTTCATACCAGTGTCCTACCACTTATCTACCATTTTCCTTACTATTGTTGACATTTTTTGTTTTTTATACCAGTTACGTATTAGTTATATACCAATTTTGACATTTTTTGTTCTTCATACCAGTTACATACCAGATTCTTACTATTTCATACCAGATTCCTACTATTTTGATTCAATACTTTCTATAATTTTATCTTACATATTCTAATCGCTTTCTAATACATTTTCATTACTTTTCAATATTAATTTGACACAATTTATCCGTCATACCAGTTTCCTACCACTTATCTACCACTTTCTTTATTAGTGTTGACATTTTTTGTTCTTCAGACCAGTTACGTACCAGTTATATATCAGTTTTTACCTTTTTTGTTCGTCATACACCAGTTACATACTAGATTCTTACTGTTTCATACCAGATTCTTACTATTTTGATTCGATACTTTCTCTAGTTTTATCTTACATGTTCTAATCACTTTCTAATGCATTTTCATTACTTTTCAAGATTAATTTGACACAATTTCTCCTTCATACTAGTTTCCTACCACTTATCTATTACTTTCTTTTACTAGTATTGACATTTTTTGTTTTTTATACTAATTACATACCTGATTCCTACTGTTTTTTATTCAATACTTTGTAGAGATATATCTCACATGAATAAATTACTTTCGAATGCATTTTTATAACTTTTCAAGATTATATTGATACAACTTATTCTTCATACAAGTTACATACCACTTACCTACCAGTTTCAAATAGTTGAATTTTTTTTCAAAAAAACATATCATCATGGATGGCGTTTCAAAGGTAAAAATGAGACGAATAAAAAACTCTAAAGTAGCATATAAAAAAATGAACGGTTTGAAAGATAATGTCGAATTAAGATAAGAAAATGAAAAAATAAACATCGAAGTTATCGGAGATAAATACAGCAACTTTGAAAAGTATAGAAATTAAATATGAAACTTAATTGATAAAATAAATTAAAGACACAAAACTTAAACTGAAATTATTCATAACTTTCAGCAACTTTAAAACGTATAGAAATTAAATATGAAATTTAATTGATCAAATAAGTTAAAATACAAAATTTAAGCAGCTGAAATTATTCATAAGCAGAGGCACGAAACCCCATTCAAGATTTCAACTTACCCACGCGCACTGTCAGGCATTGAACAACACACGCCAAATCCAGTTCCCTTATTATAGTACAAATCAAACTCCATCTTATTCCTTGCCTTGAATCTCTATTTTCCCTTTTCAGCTTTATCAAATAATAGCAGAGAGAATTTAATATATCTCTCTGTAAGCAGATTCTGCCCGCTTCCTTTTATACACCGATTGTGGAGATTTAGTGCTTATCTGTCGGAATGCGGGCAGATTTGGCTTTACATTTTATTGTTTCTATGTATAAAGCTTAGGACCTCGGCTCCTAAATAGTTGGATTGTTCTTTTTAGTTTCATTGTAATTTCTTCTGAAGGGGTTCAAATTTGAGGATTTTGATGGGTTTCGTTGTTGATTCCAAAAAGGAAGGTGGATTTGGAATTGTAGGAGGTTGCCTTAGAAGTTTGGTGAGGAGAAAACAGGTTGATTCTGAACTTTCCAAAGCTAATTCTCACCATCAGCTAGCCAAGGAGCTCTCTGTCGCTCATCTTATTGCCATTGGTATATATCTCTTCGATTCCAGCAAAATTGTTTATAATTTTCTGGCTGTGTTTTTGGTATGGTGTTTGGATAGTTTTTCTGATTCCTGCTGAGTTTTTAGCTATTATTTCACATATTAATTCTTCATCTTTGTGCTGTGATGGGTTCCCTTATGCAGGAGTTGGATCAACAATTGGAGCAGGGGTTTATATACTTGTTGGAACAGTGGCTAGAGAGCATTCTGGACCAGCTCTCACCATTTCTTTCCTGATATCTGGAATTGCTGCTGCTCTTTCTGCCTTTTGCTATGCTGAGCTGGCAAGTAGATGTCCTTCTGCTGGTAGTGCTTATCACTATTCCTATATATGCGTTGGAGAAGGGTGAGTTTTTTTCTTACCTGAATTATAGCTTAGTTGTTTATCCTGTGCTCTTTACCTATTGCCAACATGGTATGCATTCAACAATTTGATCCACTTTAGGCATACTTTGATGGTGCTACCCATAGTAGTCAAGGCGCTGAGGCGCACTCAAGGCGCAAGGCGCAAAATTTAGCCTAAAACCCCTAAAGGAGCAAGGGCTCGCCCGAGAGCCTAGGCGCGCCTTAGACTACTATGGTGATACCATAGTAGTCAAAAGCAAAGCGAAGCACACCCTCTGCGTTTCGGTTGAACGCAAAGCGTGTGGGTGAAAAAAGCGCACAAGAAAGTGCACGCTTTGTAAAAGAAAAGCGCATAGGGTTAGATTTTGATGACTTGTTTTTCTTGTTGTAGACTTCTATGGCATGTAATATTTTTAATATTTTTTAGTTTTAAGTGGCTATCTGTCTATATTTTATAAATTTTCTAAACCTATACTAATATTTTGGATGAATTTATAATAGTGTGCTTTTTCATTACTAAGCGATCACTTTTTGCGCTTTATGTAAAAGCGAGAAGCGAGACCCTAGCGCTTTGAGCTCTCGACTACTATGGGTGATACAGTTGGAGTTTAGAGCTATTTTGAATCAGTATATGGAGTTTTTGTTAGAATATGTATTGCCTTATTAAATTACTTTGCCAATATTAATGTGCAGTGTTGCATGGTTGATTGGCTGGGCTCTAATATTGGAGTACACAATTGGTGGGTCAGCAGTTGCTCGTGGCATATCTCCAAATCTAGTTTAGTGGTTATCTCTACCCTTAAACTCGTTCTTTTCCTTTTTTAGAAACTTATCTTTCATATTTTTGGTTCGTTCGGTTTTATTTTATGTTTTAGCATTATATAATTAAGAGTTGGCTACTTGCTTAGCGGTTTCTCTTCTGAAGGATGCTAATTTGAATAATTGCTAAGCTTACAATTTCTGGTTTTAGCCACCCAATATAAATAAGAAGGCTCCGTTGGCAGGACATCGAATCTCATTTTCTCGAGGTTTAGTTCTATTTAATTGAATTTTGCATTAAAATAGTGCATCAACACACTTTCAGTCGTGAGATTTTGAGTTGGTTCCTTAGTTCCTTGAGTTCATGCTAAAAGAGTTCAAAATAGTGGGTGTATTTAATTAGATTGGGTTGTATTCTCTATCATACTGGCCTATTAAATAGTAAAAAAAAATCTAAGTTGCTGATTTTTTTTTTATTTTTAAGATATGACTTCTTGAATCAAAATACTTGGTATATTTAATTATCATGTTTTCTGACTTATTATTAATACTTGATATTAAATAGTCAAATGGGCTTTCTTCTTCAAATGGGCTTTCTTCTTCTTCTTCCTCTTCTTCTTCTTCTTCTTCTTCTAATATTCCCTTCTGCCTCTCTGTCTCATATTCCTTATGTTGTTAAAAATTTAGCTTCCCTTTCATTTCATTTCTAATTCCGCAATTTTTGTTCTTCTCTAGGCATTGCTTTTCGGCGGTCAGGATTCTCTTCCTGCTTTTCTAGCTCGTCAGAATATTCCAGGGCTTGATATTGTGGTTGACCCATGTGCTGCCATTCTGGTATTTATTGTGACTGGACTGTTGTGTGTGGGAATCAAGGAGGTAAACTCCATTCATCTTTATTACTTATTTAATGTCATTTGTTGTCCGGTTAGAGTGGTTCATCATGCACACTGACTCCATAAAAATACCACTTTTTCAGAGTACCCTGGTGCAAGCTATAGTCACCACTGTGAATGTTTGTGCTATGCTTTTCGTCGTAATAGCTGGTAGTTATCTGGGATTCAAGACTGGTTGGGCAGGATATGGACTTCCTACTGGGTAATAATCATTCAAGAGCTTAGATTAATTCAATTTTTAATTGGCCAAATACATCAACACCCCCCTAAACTTGGCAACTTATGCCAGATGCCACCCCGAACTTTCAAAAGTTTCAATTGTCCCCTTGAACTGGGAAAAAATGCACAAATTTGCCCCTTCAATGCCATGTGTCAACTTTCGGTTGGAGAGAGATAAAAAAAATGGCATACTTGAAATGTCAAATCAACCAGATTCTGACACATGACGTTTAAGTGGTTTGCTTTTGCCAAAGCTGAGGCAGGGTATCTGGTCCTTTTGTAAGTTAGGGATGGCATCCAGCTTTCGTTGCCAAGTTAAAGGGGTCATGATGCATTTGACCTTTTTAATTTGTAAATGTTTAGTTTAGAGGCTGATTTACTTGCTTAACTACAGGTACTTTGCCTTTGGGGTTGACGGGATGCTTGCAGGCTCTGCAACTGTATTTTTTGCATACATTGGTTTCGATTCAGTTGCTAGCACTGCAGAGGAGGTATGTCTCTTCTATTACTATACTAATGATTAGCGTTTATACTTAAGTCTACTTTATCTTTCGCAATTAAGTAGCTATATTCATGTCAATTATCTAACAGGTGAAGAACCCTCAACGAGATTTGCCTCTGGGCATAGCACTTGCACTATCCATTTGTTGTTCTTTATATATGTTGGTTTCGGTTGTAATTGTTGGCCTAGTGCCGTATTATTCAATGAATCCCGACACTCCAATCTCTTCTGCATTTGCTGAACATGGGATGCATTGGGCAGCGTAAGTTGAATATTTTCCCCTTAACAAAAACATTTTGGAAACAAGTTGAACAATGTCATTTAAAGATTATTTTGTTGCTTTTGATTTCAGTTACATAATAACTGCTGGAGCTGTTATGGCGCTTTGTTCAACATTGATTGCGCGCTTCTTCCTCAGGTAATGCAATTAATAAACAAGTTGCATTAACTTTTCTTCCCTTGCTATTCCTGTTTGTTCATGGCTGCTCAATGTTCCTCACTTTTTGTTCTTGACAGCCGCGAATATTGATGGCAATGGCCAGAGATGGATTACTGCCATCATTCTTTTCAGAAGTTAATAGAAGTTCTCAAGTTCCAATAAAGAGCACTTTGGTGACAGGTCTTGGTGCTGCAATACTGGCTTTCAGCATGGAGGTTGACCAATTGGCTGGAATGGTAAATGGACTTTCGACTTTTATATGTTCTGAATTTTGTTTCCTTATAATTGGAGTTGTATATTTGACTATTCATGTTCCCTTTGGCGAAAGACGACAAAATGTTTTCTCTGACTGCAATGTGGACTGACTTTCCTTCCCATGGCATCATCGAATGAAGATAATCCTGAATTAAAAAAAAAACCAACTTCTGATTTTCATTGTTGATTTCACTAATTTGCTGTGTTTCAAATAAGTGGCACATGGGCTAATTTCTGTGAGATTTCTAATTGAAATAGGTTTTGTACAAGACCTGCTAGTAAGTCTACAATCTACATATATGGAAGTAATACTTTTTGTTCATAATAGTAAAACCGTCTTATGCATTGCTACAGACAATCATACTAGAGTGCATATTTCATTTTTCCTTTTTTTCTTCTTTGCCATCTTAGTCCTGTTTGGAAATCTTACTCAAGATTTCTCTAGTTTTTTTGGAATAGATGTTGAATAACTTGCTGTTTTACTATCTTGTGTATAAATTCTGTATAGCTTGCAAGTGGCGAGTCACATTTACTCACTTTAATAAGCTTATAGTTCTTGTTATGAGAACAATGAAGCCTATCATATAATTTTTAGGGTATGTGTTCCCTCAATATATCCTCCCTCAATATATCCAGGAAGCTTTTACATCGTCTAACAGTACAGAAATATTGAGTTGTATAATTCCATGACAACTTTCTTTTTCCTAGTACTAGTTCTAGATATGGATTGTATTTTTTTTTATGTTGGAACTCAGATTACAGTTCCCTTGGCTATATAATCTATTTTCTAATGCAATATTAATATAAAAAGAAGGCTCTTAATTTGTGTGTTATTATACAGGTGAGCGTTGGCACACTTCTTGCATTCACAATGGTTGCAATATCAGTATTAATCCTGAGATATGTTCCACCGGATGAGGTGCCAATGCCATCCTCTCTTCAGGATACTATTGATTCTGTATCGTTGCGCTATGGTGCAAGTAGTGTTGATATCAAGGGAGAAAAGCCTGAGATCATTTCTTGTAGTTCAAGTACTTTGCCTCTGTTAGGCAAGAAGAAAGCTACAATTGAATATCCTTTACTTGAGAAACAAGTAGAAGCCATTGTAAGTTCCTTGCATGTTTATGCTCTCTGTTTTAGATTTTCTGATATTGATTATGAGCATCCTCAAAAAAGGTAATTGATATTATTGGGGTTAAGCTACCCTATTGCACAAAAATTTTAATTCTGGGAAAAGTATAAATCCTTGTTAATTGATATTTGATATGAAACATAAAAAGTTCACTTTCTTGTTTTCAGATTTTGTAAAGGAGAACAGAAGAACAATTGCTGGTTGGACAATAGCATGTACATGCATTGGGGCATTCCTTCTTACATATTCAGCTACAGATTTGGGTCTTGTTAGGTTTGTTTATGACATCTACTTATTCATTTTTTTAACGTACATACTTTCTTCTAGTTGAATTGCATATTGATGAGCTAGAAATCAAAGATTTGCATGCGTTTGATGTGAGAATATAGCCGATGGCTCAGTAAGTTGCTTTTTTGCCTGAAAAGATGTAAGATTGATATATGTTTGGAACTCAGGCCTTTACGGTTTATGTTATGTGGTGTTGGTGGTGTACTTCTTCTGGTTGGTTTGGGTGTGCTGACCTGCATCCAACAAGATGATGCCAGACACAGCTTTGGCCATTCTGGAGGTTTGCGCTTGCTCTATTTTGTCCAATAGCACAACTAGTATAGAATTTATAAAAAAAAAATGTTTAAACAACTGCAGGTTTTATATGTCCATTTGTCCCTCTTCTTCCAATCATCTGTATTCTCATCAACCTATACCTGCTGGTTAATCTCGGGTGAGTACCGATCTCGTTACATTTTAGAATTAGTTTGCAAACATTGTTCTAACATTATGTAATCTGTCTTGGGTTTTCAGAGCTCCAACGTGGACCCGTGTTTCGATCTGGCTTGTGATTGGAGTGCTTGTGTATACATTTTACGGGAGGCGGTACAGCTCACTGCTAGATGCAGTGTATGTCCCTACTGCTCACGCTAATCAAATCTACTCCAACTCTGCCGATAATGTACCTTAGAATGACTACTGCATTAAAACTACAGAATCTCTTTGTTGTACCATCAAGTTACTCATCTCCATTCTCTCGTCTTTACCATTGCTATGCGGTGTTACTGTTATGGCAAGCGAAAAAATATTTCTACTGATTTCACTCGTATAAATGTAAATTATGGGTATCAATCCTAACGATGTAAATAGTTCGCCAATGAAAGAAGATTAAGTTTTTTTACTTGTCTTTATTTTGTACATTCTGGAAGCTTAACTGCTGCTCCCGCCATGGCAAGAGATGCTAAAAGCTCTTTGTCACTACTGAGAATGTCATTTGGGGGTGACATAATAAGATTGTGATAAGATTAAAATCTCTACTCGTGAGATGTGGAGATATATACATTAGTGTAATACAAAGTTAATAATAGCTTTAATGGATTCAGATATCAGAAATAAGATTTTGTTATTTTTAAGTTCAGAAGATTGAAAAACATCAGAGCTTTTAGAAGGTCCGACACTTCAGAAGTAAAGTTAGAGAACCTACTAACATCATTAGGAGCCTCGCCTTAGTAGATGTTCTTTCATGAAGATGTTCGGGGGCATACAAGTAAATTTACACAAAAGTCAAGGGAGCTAATATCATCGGACATTGCATTAAATGCCGTTGCGTGCCAAAAGCTCTTTCTGAGAAAAAGGACAAATTTGTTGCAGTCCTAGTAACAAAAACATCCGTTCTCCTTTATAGTAGACAATCGTACATTGTGGGGACCAAGAATCTCTTTCGCACAGATCGCGTAGATTCTACTTGGACAAGCTGTGTCTAAACGAGAAAATAAATGGCTAAATTCAAGAGATAACGGGCAAATATACTGCTACAATAGCTCACGGAAATCTTCTTAACTCCTATAAAAGGATGATTTATCTCATCATTAAAAGGTTGGTGAAGAATTATCAATTAAAAGCAATCAAGATATCATAAAATCTCTGCAAACACTTCACATCTGAATCATCAAGGAAACACAAATTCTGATATGTTTGTATTCGAGATTTCAGTGAAACATAATCCAAAAACTCTCCACTTTCATTCTTAACAAATTTGTAATCACTGGCTTAAAATTTAAATTAGTGTGAGGGAGCTTAGAAACTAGATGAGGAAAGTACTTTGTGTAGTGTGATGTTCTGAGCCTTAGATACAACAAAGAAGATAATTCTATATTGGGAAAGCTCAAAATTACCATGATTGTTGGACGATACTTCAATCAACATTGTAGCGGTTTGTTTCTTCACCCAAAGAAGAATCAAATAGTGAATTAATACTCGGATAGAGTCTTCAAGGACTGGATTAGGCAGAGGCTAAACTAGTATAAAAATCTGAGTTTGTCAACTCTTTTCCCTTTCATATTATCTGTTATTTCATTCACTTTCTAGTTAGCCAATTTAAGTAAACTCAAAATCTACAATAATACTTTGCTTTATTAAGGGTCTTTGAGTAAACTACAAGTTAGTTGTTTACTCAGAAGAAGCTCTAGAGGAAATTTTTGCATAATCTCTGAGCTGTGTAAAGAACTTGAAAAAGAGTCATTCACCCCCCTGACCTATTTATCACCCCTAACGGTTCTTAAATTGGTATCAGAGCTCAAATCATTTCAAAAGGTTTAATCTATCTTTAGTAACAATCATAATGGGTGATAATAGCATGAAGCATCTTCTTGGCAACCACACCATACAGATCCTCCTAGAGGGACTGTTTGTGTCTAGACTTCTCTATTCTTCAGACAAAATTACACATTTTGGAATAATAGAATGAAATATTTTATCAAATCTCAAGATATGTATGCTTGGTTTGCAATAGCAAACATACCATACATACCTACGATTACTGAGGATGGAATAACTACCTCTAAACCTGAAAGTGCATATAATGATGCTGATATGAAGAAATTACAAAGTAACACAACTGCTATTAACTTTCTTCATTGTCCCTTGGATGATGCAAAATATAATAAAATCTCAAGTTTTGAAAGTGTGAAGGAGATTTGGAAAAAGCTTTAAGTAGCGTATGAAGGAACATGTAAAGTGAAGGAATCAAAGATAAATCAAAACCTTTGATATTATGAGTTGTTTGAGATGGAAAAAAATGAATTTGTATCCAGCATGAACTCCAGATTCACCAATCATCAATAAACTTAAAAGGTTAGGAAAGGTGTTCTCATAAGAAGAACAAGTTAAGAAGATTCTGAGAAGTCTGACCAAGGATTGGCAGGCAAAGAAGTCAACAATAGAAGAGGCTCAAGACCTCTCGATCTATAAGTATGATGAGTTAATTGGATCTCTAATTACTCATTAAATATCAATGCAAAAATTCTAGAAAAAGGCGAAAGTAGAAGGTAAGAAAACTATCATTCTTTAAACTAAGATTGTTGCTGACAGTTCCTCAAAAGATGATGAAGAAATGGCTATGCTCGCCAGGAAGTTTAGAAAGTTTATGAAGAGGAACTCAAAAATCCCTCAGAAGTTCCAAAAAAAGGGAAGTTTCCCTCAGAATCCAGTATATCAGAAGAAAGACTTCACAAAGGCCAAATTCAGATCTTTTAAAGATAAACCCAGAGGAGAAAGTTCAAAGAACATTACTTGCTTTGAGTGTCATAAAAAAGTGCATATCAAATCAAGATGCCCAAAGTTAAGAAAAGATAAAGGCAGAAAAGCAATGGTAGTTACATGGAGCGACGGTGAGAATGAAAATTCTCCTGACTCATCTACAAGCGAAGAAGAAACTACTAAATTTGCTTCATGGCCACAAATGATATGGCACCAATCATTGAGTCAGACGATGATAACGCAGAAAGGATGTCATCATCAAATCAACCCTCTCAAAACCAGTCCTGCCAAAATGAAGAGGTAAACTCTAACTTTAAATTCCTAATGAAACCATGTAGGTACTTATACAAATCTACAAGATGGTAAAGAAAAACAAGATGCACATGAAACTTCTTGAAGAAGATTTTGAGGATTTCTGCCTTCATGAAAGAGCCAGAGATAGCACAATGAATCCACTTTACAAAAGCCAAAGGGATCTAGAGACTGACGTAGAAAAGCACAAGAAGGAGTTGGTACCGGTTGGAGTTAATGTAGTAGAACTCAACAAAAGAGTAATGATGATTGAAGGACATCTATCAAGAAAAATAACCCTACTAGATATAGTTGACACGTAGAAGAAGGAATAAGTTCAGAACACAAATACTACTCAAAAGGGAGATCAGAAAAAGGTTATGCCTAAAAAACAAAGCTCAAAATATAATAAAAAGACTCCTCAAAGATACAACCATCACTATAAAGTCAATACACCCCAAAGAAGAGAAAACAATCATAGGATAAACTAAAGGCAATTTCCTAATAGAAAAAGACTGTTCTCTTAGAAGCAACCAATTCAGGAGCCTTTTGATCTGTGTCCTCCTCCTTAACCTCAATAGCAAAAGACATTAAATCTTCAATGTAATTTTTGTGGAAAGAAGAATCACACAATCATTGTGTGCATACTCAAGAATGGATATTATGATATATATACTTGGCTTGATTTAGCTTATGATGCACCTGAACCTAAGAGAATCTGGGTTCGAAGATTCTAACCATTTTCTTTTACAAGTAGGTCTTAGGTCCATAGAAGGTCAACAACTTCGGTGTATTGACAGTGGATGCTCAAGACACATGACAGGAGATGAAGGATCATTCATTTCTCTTGAACGCAAAAAATATGGAAATGTGAGCTTTGGAGATAACAAGAGAGGAAAGATCATTGGAAAAGGAACCATAGGATCTAAAATCAAGATAGTTGAAGTCTCCCTAGTAGATGGGCTAAAGTTTAGACTTCTGAGTGTAGCTCAACTCTATGACCAAGGAAGAAAAGTCATCTTTAGCTCAGAAGGATGCTCCATTATTAATTGTAAGACAAATCAAACTATTCTTTACGCACCTAGAATTAATAATGTATTATTTATTATCAATATAAATGATAAGTCAAGAAAAGATATTTGTTTGATGTCTAAGGAAGAAGAATCATGGCTATGGCACAAAAGATTGAGACATGCTAACATGAATCTTCTGACTAAACTAGTCAAACAGAAACTTGTTGAGGGTTTGCCAAGCTTAGACTTTGAAAAGGATCACTTATGTAATGCATGTTAATATGGTAAACAATTTAAAATGAGTTTTAAATCCAAATCTGATTTTTCTTCAAAAAAGAATTCTTGAACTTGTACACATAGATCTCGTTGGCCCTGTTCAACCTATGAGTATGGATGGACACAGATATACCATGGTAATAGTGGATGACTATTCCAGGTATACTTGGGTTATCTTGCTCAGTAACAAGGATGAAGCTTATGAGGGCTTCTTTAAACTGTGCAATAGAGTTGAAGTTAAACAAAATGTTTTACTTTAAAAAATCAAAAGTGATCTGTTCGCCACTTTTCTACTGATAAGTTTAATAGTTTGTTCATAAGATTCGGCTATATATCAACAGTGCCAAAAAACTTGTTCACGAAAAATATAGGTGTTGTTAGTACCTCTTATCAAATAGAAAAATGATGATAATTGCAAGTATACAGTTGCAATGCAGTTTCAAAAGATATCGATCCCACAGGGAAGGACTAGTTCTAAAGATCGACAAGGAAGATAAAATAAAGAAAATAAAATATAATAAAGTAAAGGTTAGGAAAGAAGGATTAAAATGAAAAATGAGTAAATATAGGTATGAAAGATTAGAGAACCTAAATATATAGATTTTCCCTACGAAATAAGGCTAGTAGAGAAAGCATATAAGTTCAACAAAGATGTTACAATTCACTAAACTAATCTAATAGACTCGGTTCTAAATACCCAAATGTTCAATTATTCATCGCAGAGCAACACATGAAATGACTTTTCTAAACCTAGAGCAAATGAATTAAGACAATTATATAAACCTGGATAACGTCAATATTATGCTTAGTACGGGTCGCTCTCACATAGCCATATTTAGCAAGTTACCATTCCAAAAATGTTGGCTCCCTAAACAGCGTAATATCACAGATCTAGTGATTATACACGATATCGTTAACCCCAAAACTACTCTTAAAATTAACTCCAACGCATATAACTTGATTAACATAAAAGACTAAACATGAAATACGCATTATGACACATAGACATATCATAAACTTCGAAATAGAAAGTATAAGTAGAAAGCAAAGCAAAGTTGTAAGGTATGCAAGTGAAAGCTAAAGTTGATCAAACCGTATCCACTCTTTAATGGGAGTCGTC
>CATIWQ010737663.1:0-12793 GCA_949673415.1 Euphorbia schlechtendalii | reverse complement strand
ATAAAAGCGCTTATAACATTGAGGCGGCCTAAACGCGTAAGACCTAAATACAGTAATATGGCAATCACATGGGCCATTGAGGCGGCTTAAATGCGTAAGACCTAAACACCATGAAATGGCAATCTATAGCCCATCGAGGCGGCTCAATCGCATAAGACCTAAACACCATAAAATGGTAATATATAGCCCATCGAGGTGGCTCAAACGCGTAAAGCCCAAATACAAAAAAAGTAAAGACATTGATCAATCGTGTAAAGCCCAAATATAAAGAAAATACGTTGAGGCGGCTCGATGATGTTAGACTTGCATACTAAAACTGAAAAGCTTCTTGGCTGGACTAAAAGCAGTATATATTAGATGACATCTTGAATTGCACAGTTTTTAGCTATGGCATGGATAAAACATACATAATAACGCCCAAGGCGGAAAATAACATGTCATTAATATGGGAAACAAAAGCCCAAAATTCTTACAAAAGGTTGGAAAATAAAAATAAAAATGTCCTATGCTACGGGGTGGGACGATTCGGCATCATCACCCTTCTCCGTCTCCTCCCCCGCCGACTCATCCAATGCTGTTTCCTCCTCAGGCACATTGGGGTATTTCAATCCCGTCAAGAGGTCTTCGGGAAGGTCCCGATGGCGGGCTCGGCAAGCCTAAAAAATAAGGCGGCCAAACTTACGGCCATCCGATGCCATATTAAGCATTGCTTGGCTATAGTCTGCAACGACCTTGGGGACCTCCTCTTCATACTTGGAGACGGTGGTCTGCAACTTATCTAAGGCCGCGGCCATCTCCTCTACCTACTTTTGGGACTCTTCTGCCCTCTTGTTTGCTTCCTCCAATTGCCGGTTCAAATCAATCTTGGCTGCCTCAAGTTCTGCGACCTTTCTCTTAACCTTTTCTAGCTCGCTAACTGTGAGCTCATGGGTCTTCCCCAGCCGGACCATGTCCCGGCTCTTCCGCGTCATCTCAGCCGCTTGGGAGGCCATCTGCAATACAATCATGTTGGCAACAGGGAAAGAAAAATAAAATGTAAGGCCAAACAAAGAGGAAAGTACCTCAGTAGACATCATAAATAGAGTCTTAGACGACTAGAGCAGACTCTCCGCCTCCAAGTCATTCTTCTCCAAACGAAGAGGCAATATTATCCTCAACACATTTTGGATTGAGGCGGTGTAGATTGATGGATTGCCCTTGCCCGCGAAGGAAAGAAGATCTGCTTTGAGAGACTCAGAGCTGACTTGCTTCGACGAGCACGCAGGGATATCTAAGTTGGCGCTTTGAAATAAAGAATATGTTAAGCCCTGAATAAAAAAATAAACACATGAGGGAAAGCGCTAACTCTCACCGGCTAGGGAGTGGTCTCCACAGCTACAGAAAAGTGAGGCGTGTCAGCAACGGGCTCAAGTACCACCTCCTCAGCAGCTTGAGCCTTACGCTTCCTTTTGCGCTTGCTAGGATCTCCACTTCTAATGTTGGGAGCTACATTTTCAAACCCAAGCTCCACTTGTTCAGTAGAATGATCTGTGCCCTTCGATCCTTTGGCAGCTTGTTGCACAAGTTCACCGGCCGAGGGAAATTTAAACACTGAAAAGAAAGGGAAATAAGTAAATACCTGCGAAAACTTCGGGTCCAGAGTGATAAATGGGGTCCGGCTGGCCCGGCTCAATTATTCTAATATTGTTTGCCATTGCCCAGCTAATGTTCTGACACGGCTACACCCCCTTCTTAAGAGCCTTGAAAGCTTCTACCCTAGTATCTGTGCTGGTAAAATTACAACCCAAATTGGGAGAAAGATTCCACTCGATTGGAAAGTGGGGGTAGCGGTCCTCTTGTCTAATAAAAATGAAGTAATTTTTGAAATTTTTCACTGAATCTACTTGGTGTGTGAACCTATAGAAACCACCTCGATGAGCGAAATGGTAAAAGTCCTCGGTAGCTGTTTTCCTCAGTGATGCAATCCGCCTGAAAAACTCAACATCGAAACGCATCTCCAATCCAGTACATATGAGGTAGTGACCAACGAGATCTATCCAGCATTGGGATGAAGTTGAGCCGGGCTAATCTTGAAGGCTCTTAAAACTTCGCTTAAACCGTCTGGAAGGGGATACACGAAGCCTGACCAAATTTGGTTAATATAAATCCCAAAATACCCCTCAGGCGGGCGAGTGATCCGTTGCTCTTTGGAGGGAAGCACCACTTCACACCCCTTGAACCAAGGAAACACCTCCTTCTCAAATTCTAGGTCGACTGGATCCTGAATCGACTAGATCAGATCTATCGATGGAGTCTTATTTATTATTTCCCTAGCTTTTCCTCGTACTCTAGACACTGATACAAGATGAGTAGCCTCATGCCACCTCACGGGGCGAGCCACGCTCTTCTTCATCCTAAGTGTGCGAGATGAGATTTCTACCGATCCCCGAGGCGGCGCCGGGGGAAATCGGCCCATTTCCTCGTTAATCTTTGCCCAGGCCGAAGAAGAGGATGATTGGGAGGATGATGTAGACTCGCTGGGGGATACTCGATTCTCACCAAGCTCGGACATGGCTTCAGTCGGTGGGGGTTCCCTAGAGGTTGAGACATAATCAGTATAATTTACGTTCAAAGGTTTGAAGTATTTGGATACCACTTCAGCTATTTCCCTACTAAATTGGCTACTAGTGGTTGAGGCGGAATCAGTCATTATCACCTAGTAAAAAACCTAATAAGTCAGAAGAGATCCTAAAGAATGCTAAGTTAGCTCGAGGCGGCATAAACAACAGTCAAATTGCCTACGTTTGGTATTTCAGATCTAAGTGGCAATAAGAATTAACAAATAATATTTCAATTGATTGAATATACATTTCAGATCTAGCAAGCACTTTACGCAAGAATAACAAGTAATTCTGGAAAATTTTTACATACATCCTGGATAGATGAGATACAAAACATAAAAGGCATTTCACAACGAACTAATCAAGGTATCCGTGAGTAAGGGAAAAGGAAATCGAGGATAAAATCTAGAGAACAGTTGAGAATTTATGCGAAGAACTAACAAAGAACCAGCATGGCCGTAATTTTTGCAATAGCAGCAACAAATAGTAGTAAATCAGCGGTAAAAGCGAAACGGAAGAGGGAGGATAACTTACTTATGAAGAAAATATGCTTGATTGGAGAAGTTCCAGGAAGGGAAAGGTGGTTGACAGAGCTTGATGAAGAAGAACACAATCGTCAGAAAAGAAGAAGTTGCAGAAATGGTGAAAAGAAGATATGAAACCCTTATATAGAAGGCGAAATGACATTTGAAGGGACGTTTTTCCCCTGTGTGACACGTGGCGCATTGCCTGCCTCACATTCAAAATTTGAAAAAACATGGGCTTTTCATTTTACCGCTTAAGACGCGTAAGCCCTAGATTTACACATGATAATAAATTCGCCTGGTCCAGGCGGATCTCAAACTTTCGCTCCTAAAGAAGCTCTCGCACTGATGGGGGGACTTCTGTTAACAAGGTAAATAAGGGCAGGCGAGTGCATGCCACGTGGAACACCCAGACGGACTAAATCCGCCTGGAGTGGAGAAAGATATGACGATGAGATTAGTAATGCTCCTATAAGCAGGTTTCATCTGCTCTGGGAGTAAAGCCTCGGTGATCGTTCGGATGGGCTGAATGCGCCCCAGTCTTGTAAGGATCCTAGCCCTCTCCGAAGGAAAGAGAAATGCCCAGGCGGCTTCCAAGCTGAGTCGTTTGTCCGCCTGGACTAGCTCTGACACCTCGAGAACGAAGAGTTCAAGTAACACTCTGAGTCTTCAAAGAGGCCTCCATAATTTGAACTCTCACTTCAGATAAACTTTATCCTGTCAACATGATAAAGATTCATTCAAACTATAACTCTAGATGATTCACACTTTGGATCAGACTTGGGACGTTCACTAAGTATAAAAGAATCCTTTGGGTCACCATGCAAGGGTATGTACTCTAAATTCATGAAAACTCCCTGCCTCCTCTCTTAAATCTGATCTAACTCGAGCATTGGAGAGGCTACGCCGGTCGCACGGCTAGTCCCCCATAGCGACGTTTGCTGTTTTGCAGGAACCTTCAAATCACATAAAAGAGGAGCGTTAAGAGTTGATTTCATTCAGAGTCAGCGCATGGAATCACTTTCCAAGCTAAATTTAACACTTTCAAATTGAAATTGATTTTGTCGATGGAATGAAATGAAATCAGAGAAAGGTAGGATTTCCACGTAGTAATGAATTAGAAATTTAGAATCAATTTCTTCTCGTGAATTTTGTACGGTTAAATATTAAAAAAAATCTTATTCTTTAAAAAGAAAATACTCAGGTGATAATTTATCAAAAATATAAAATACTAATTAATAAAACTATTATAACGGTTAAAACTAAGTGATTTACAGATTACAACGAACAAAGTAGGATAAGTTTTTCAAAAAAAAAAAAACAGTCACCAGACATTATATTTTAATATTTATAATATAGGCTATGATCAATTTGAGATTGCTTACATAGGCTGATGTCTTGAAAAGCTTCATTTCATCCTGAAAAGCTCTGGAAATATAAAACAAACATGCAACAGTGATTAGTATGAATAGTCGAGATTTGGGGAAATAGAGAGAATGAAATTCAAGCCGTCGTCGCCTATTTTTCTACCGTTCTTTGGTATGATCATGGTCGGTGAAAAGGTTGGTCTTCTTGTACTCCGTTGGGCATTAATATGTCCCACCTATTTGATAAGACAAGCTACACTAAGGCTGTTAACGATCAAGTTGCGCCTCTCAAGAAATAAGATTTTGCGAAGATTGTTGCAAACAATGAACCGGTCCATGTTCCTTTGAAATCCTTTGTCGAAATCACTGAAAATGGAGGATCAAGATAAAATGTATTACGCAGGAATTCTACGAAGACCGTGCGAGGTTGTGCACCCACTCGCTTGTCGTATTTTCTTGCAAAGGGTACTACATTGAAAAAATTAGATGATTTGAAATTGTGATTGGCAGAATTCTGGGGCATTAAAGCTCCATGGAGACTCATCCCCATTGGTCGGGGATTTTACAACATCATGTTATGTTCGACGGAGGCCAAGAATTTTGTATCGAGTAGAGGTAGTATCAATATGAAACCTAATATTTGATAACTTTCAACCTTGGGTTCTGTACTTTGATCCCAAAGCTCAAAAGGCATTAAATGCGCAAATATGGATGAAACTGCAATCCCTTCTGTGGGGAAGTATTGGGATCTGCTTACTCTTGTTGAAATAAGGAGCTGCTTTGGTGTGCTCCCTTGAGTGGAGAAGGCAACTCAGAAGGTATTTATGGTCATTATGCGAGAGTATTGGTTGATGTTGACTTATTATCTACTATGCTGCCCACTATATGGGTGGAGAGGATGAGTCATGAAATTTGGATCAATGTAACAGGGTTTGGCAAAAAGATTTTAAAGAAAGGTGGAGGTTGCAATCTGAAATCCCAACAGATCATGTTTTCAGGTACATTAAGAAAATCCTACAACGTGGGGAGAATTCAATTGTGTCGAGCATGTTTCTAACGATACTGATTCGAGTGATGGTGTCTTGGGTGGAAATAAGGATGAGGATCATACGAGTCTTCAAATTGCTAAGTCGACGGTTCAAGTTAAGAACTTGGATGAGATAAATTTAGAAATCCATCTTGCGCAAAGGAAGGGTGTAACCCAGTACAGCTCAGATTAGAAAATTAACAATTCTCAACATCTGACATCAAAGGAGGAGGGGAGTTATGGGAAGACATGTTAGAGGAAAAGGAAGAGAAAGTAAGCTCGTGGTAAACCGTCACTAAGAAAAACAATATAATAGCCGTTCTAACCCATCATTGCAGGAATTGCGCCATAGCCTTGACAAAAAAAGTGGTGATTTATCCTCGACTTGACTTACGTATACAACACAAGAAAAATTTCTCGGTTGTTACATGAAAGCAAATGCAACGAGACCTTTCATTCTCACTAGCATGTTTTAGCTTATGATAAACTATCTAATTTTGTTTTTGTTTCCCCTTTCCCTTTTTCATCACCAATTTTGTTATGTTTTTATTTATTTATTATATATTTGCATACTAAATTTATAATTATTTTCAACTTTTATGTTTTGTTTAGTTAAAATTTTATACTTAATTACAATAAATTTAATTAAACATTAAAGATCTAAAGTGAATAATGCATTTACATTTAATAGGTTAATGTTTTTAATAAAAATTCTAACAAATTGACCCGATCTAGCTAATAACAAATAGGTGTTTGATCAAGTTTAATCATTTTCTCCAAACCCCATTTTGCATAATCTACAGAGTTTTTGCTCCAACCATTTTCCTCATTTTTCATACCCCATTTCAGATTCCAATAAAGTAATAATATTTTATCATTATTATATTAATTTTTCGACATCAAATCTATTCCCAATAACTAAAAAAATATTAAACATATAAAATTAAATCAAAATTAAAAAAAATATTAATATAATAATCATTCCCTAAAATAAAATTCTCCAGGAACTCCATTTTAAAAATATACTGTACAAGGAATAATTGAACTTGATCATTCCCCATATTTAATGCCCGTTGTTGTTTTCGGGTTGCTACGGGGAGATCCAACAAAAATGGGAACCGTAGCTGGCTTATTTACAATTCACATTAATTCAGGGGGCAGGCAGCGAGGCGGTTTAAAGCAACAAATCGGGTACCTCCAGCCTTTTTCTCTCCGAAGAACGAAACTGCGACACTCCCTTCTTGTTCCCTTCCCTCCATCTGTCTCCCCGTTCTTTTGAACCCTAACCCTATTTTTTTCAGTTTCCTCTCTGCTTATCTGTTCCAGGGTTTTCAACGAGGCATCTTTCTTCCCGTTAGGTTAAAATAACGATTATGTATTGGATATCTCTTTGCTGTAAGAAACGATTGCTGAATCGATTCTATTAGGTGTTCTGAATTTTAAAATGGCTGAAGCTTCCAATGGTCGAGTCACTATTACTCTAGGGCGTACTGGTCAGGTGATTTTCATTTTACGGTTCCAATTTTTTTTGTTTTATTTTTCAAATTTGGGGTTTGCTTCTCCTTTATTGATTGCGCAGTATTGTAAATGGCTTGGTTGCACAGTATCTAGTGGAAAACAAAATATGCCATAAAATACGTCGATGACGCTCATGCTATTTTATAATTCAGCTAATTTTTTGTTCACATTTTCGATGTTTTTTCTTTTTGTTCTTGTGAGTTCCGAGCCTATGTGCTATTCAAATACTTTCTTGAAAGCAGGATGACTTGAGCGCTTGCACATTCATCTCCGTATTCCCATGGTAATGTATTGACTCTCAAAATGTAACAGCACAGGTGGTGAAGAGAGCTGCAACTTCATCAGATGTTAACCATTTTGATCGAATACTAGGTGCTGGGAGTAAGCGTTCTATAAGAGAGAGATTAGGAAGCAATTCGGACAGTTTCCCTTCACGTGGAAGCTCACATAACAATAAAAGGTGAGTGTTTTGCGTTAATTCCTACATCTTTACCTGTTTATTTTCGCATTTGCTATGTATCGGATAGTGTTCCGCTTAACCTTTCCCAGTGTCATGTGTACTGAAGAAATTGTTGAAAGAGCTCTTAATATGCATGCCTTCAATCTCAGATTGCTTTTATGGCTTCTTTTTTTCCCCCATGTGAATGTGAGAAAATCGTAAAGCTATTGTACTAATTGTAGCATGTAAATGGTGTTAGGCATGTTGTGGAGAGGTTGAAATTTCAGCTGCTTTATCGTGGATTTACTTTAATATTCTTGTAGGCAAAGAGGAGACGGCTATTCTGGAAGTTTGAATTGTAATGGTGGTGCAGAAGGTAATGAATTTATTGTTCAGGATTCGTTTATATAATCAGTTTTATAACCCATTTTTAAAGATCTAACCTCGGTGTTTTTAATAATTTAAAGATGCTCGCATAGATCAGCATGACCTTCGATACAAACTCATGCAAAAAAATGTATCTAGAAGAGCTCAGAGCAATCATGATGAGAAAAACATGGACCTACGCCAGAAGTTGTCTAGGACAGAGCAGCCAGCAGGGCCTCCGTATCCAAGAATTGATACTCGACAAAGCGTGCCTGATTTGAGAAGCACCAGCATGTTAGGTCGAATTCCTCTTACAAGAAGTGCGGATAATTTGCCACAGATTGATTCATCTAGAAATTCTTATTCTCCCTGGACTTTGGATCATATCAGGAGGTCTCCAGGTAGAGTTATGGGGAGATCAAGTGGTTTATCCCCTCCCAGAAATGTGGAAGACTTACCAAGAAGACCATTGAGTAGGACTTTTGATGATCCAAGAACGATTTCATTTATGAAGAAGGATGTTATTGATTCGTCAAGGCCTGTCAGTACCACAGCTTTCGTGGCGAAGCCCGTGATGCCTTCAGTATCCATGAAGCCTGTTGCACCTCTCCTTGGCCAACTTCCTCCACCAAATGGCATTTTACCGAAGAGCTCGTATGCGGTACAAGTTTCATTTCCTATTTTTGTCACCTCGGGACATTGATGAATGAAGCCCATGTACACTTTTTTGGTGGTATATTGTGTTCTTTTCCTTCACGCTAGCATTGAGGTTGTTGTCTTGCTCATATGGAAAAATCGTCTTCGCCTGTTGTCTTGCTGATTGTAGTATTTTGAATGGTGTGACTATGTTTAAAGTTGATTGTGGAAGGGATGTTGACTGATGTCATACTTATCAAGTGGATTATCATTGTTTATCTCATGTTTGTGAGATCATGTTTATTCTATCACTATGCAGTTTGCAACAGAATTTACGTATGCCTGAAAAGAAGTAAAAAAATTGAATTTTTCTGGAGCCCCTGTGGGGTAAGCCATTTTTTCAGACTAAAGGAGATCAACGGGTTCTTATGTTAATAACTTAGCATTTGTTGATTAGTCAATGTGAAGGTTTTATTTTTACCGTTGTGTACCACTGTGCCTGATATGATCAATTTAACTGTTGCTGTGCAAAACAAATACAGATTCCTGTGATGTGACCTTTTTACAAATGAAATATAATGGCTTTGAGACTAAATGAAATGAATATCTGCTGCCAATCTCTAGATTACGCTTTCAGGAAATTTTTTTTTATGTCAGATGGCTTGATGAATTTCATTCTTGCTATTTACTAGGCAGTGAGCAATTCAACTTACTTGATCATACATGTATTGCGCACTCATTTATTGTCCTGATTTTTAATGTTGAAATTCGATTTAGTTATGAAGATGAAGATCAGTACATGTGTTTTGGAATGAATTTGATATCCAAGGAGTAAGTGCTGCTTGAACTTTCAAGCGCTGGCTGCCTTTAAAATGAATTATTTGAAGTGTTGGTGGCTAGTGTAAGCAGTAGCCAGTGATCATATTTCAGCTTCCTTATAGGTTATTAGGTTAGTTTCATAGTGTGGTTCTAGCAAAGTTTGTCTCCCTGCATTTTGATTTTTTTCCACCCGATCACTGTTTCATTACCTTTGTTTAGTAGATCATAGCATCTCATTATTTCTTTCAATCATTTTTTCATTTTTTGACTTGTTTCCATTTCAATCAGTTGTCTACTGACGTCTTTAAATTATGAATAGGGTGAAGAACTGCAAACTGTTGAAGGCTTGCTGCATTCTCTAGGACTGGGGAAATATGCTATTCTGTTTAAGGCTGAGGAAGTATGTTAATTCTTTTTGTATTACAATGGCTTAGAGGCTGATATTCTTTCCTTTTATAATTTTTATTTCCGTTTTAATTTTGTGACACCAGTCCACTCATTTTGAGCAAGGTCTGAAGCATGAAGTTGTGCAGTTTGACCTATTGAACTAAAATGGTTCTTTTATATGAGGGAAGCTAAAGCTTAGTTCATTGAGTTGATGCCTGCAGAGTGATTTGCATTGTATATTATTTATCATATGGTTTTGCAAGGCGCTATAACTACATTCAGTTCAAGTTAAGTTCCAGGAATTTCAAGGTTCAGATTTTGTGTTGTTGGATCCTTTGATGCCTTATGTGGAATCCGGTGTCTTATGTCAGGCATTGGTTTAGCCGTTAGTCTGTTAGATGTTAATTAATAATGTAGATTCTAGAAGTATTATCAAATAAGGTAAAATGGTCTTTACTTAATTAACTATACTTCTGGATTCGGCAATACTAATAAACTTCTAACATAGTGACGACTAATCTATACCTGACATCTTTTTAGGTGCCACAGAATTGGTGGCAGTTGGACATCCGTTGTTGAGTTATTATATCTCATTAATGTCTTTGCTTAAGATGCAGTTTTTAATAAGACGTTGCTTAGTAGGTCTGAACTTGGTGTAGCAAAATTCTGTTTATTGGAAGTGCTTTTCTGATTCATAATGGGGTCTATAATGAACAGGTGGATATGACTGCATTAAAGCAGATGGGTGAACGTGACCTTAAAGAACTAGGAATACCTATGGTAATCTTTTTTCCTAGTTATACATTGAGTGCAAGTTTTCATTTAGTTAGCAGTACTTCCTATAGCTTGATCTTTGATGTTCTGTTTCTCTTTCTCAAAATTATTTTAATATTTTTCAATCATCCTCAAGTTCGAATGCTCTTGAAGCGTGCTGCATGATATTGGAATTGTTGTGCTTGAACGTTTTGGTGAAATTCAAGCCTTCAGTATGCTGTTAGAGGTTATGGATTATCTATTCAGAGTGATCACTACTTTTCATGCTATGGTTGGAGTAACTACTCCGTTGAAGATGCTAATAATAACTTGAAATGATCTTGAGTAAATTTTTTTGGAAGGAATGAAACAGTTATTAGCTTTGTTTGGGGTTGTTTCTATTGAAGGGGTTATGAATTGCAGGGACCAAGGAAAAAGATCCTGCTCGCCCTCTTGCCTCGATCTAAAAGGCAACCTTGACAAGTGTTATGCGAAACTAAAATTTGGTCCAATTGTGTGCTGTGGTGGCTTATATGGTATCTTCTCCACAACCGCAGGATTGAAGTGCCCTGCCACTGAACCACTTTTTCTCAAACATTTCCTCCCAACACTTACCCAACTGCTTTGTAATTTTATTGAGGCAAACAAAATTTTGGTGGCACGATTGCTTGCTAATTTCGTAGTACTCTTAAATAATGTATTTTTCTGCTCGCTCTTTTTAACATTTATGTCCTAAATGCGAATTGGTGTGTATGTTAGAGAGCTTTTAATAATATCTACATTGACATGTTGATTTATAATTTGGAAGGGATTCCCTTTTTCGGCACCAAAAATTTGCCGCCTAACATTTTTGCTGAGATTTAAGAATTGTAAAAAGCAATATAAACGATGAATGCGTTCAAATTGGTTTTTAGTACACTTATAGATACTTGTTATCAGGAAATTTCACTATTGTTAAATTAGTTTAATTTGCATATGAAAGATGCTAAAATTTGTACATGTATAATATGATCGGCTCCCAAATTTTACAAATAAAATCTCATTTATTTTGTAAGGTTTAAATGTGATCAGACGTTTTTGGACTAAAGAAGTAGAGCAAAAGAATGAATGGAGATATTGGCCGCCAAGTGTTTGACGGAAGCACCAACGAAGTCGTTATTCTTACGTGTGTGAAGCCTCAACTCCGCTGTGGATCAAATGTCAATCTCATCGAAGTATAGTATAGCTACGTGGCTACTAGTCTACTACCTAATGTAAGCTTTATCTTGTGCAGTGCCATTTTTAATTTTTCTTTCAGAACTGGGGATCGATTCTATTCCACATTTACTAATTGACTATCGTTTTTCGTCTTACCTATTCGTCTGTTTGGCTCGTGACTCGTGAGCGATATTCTAGAAACTTTCCTACTTTGGTTGGGAGTATAGTGATATTGATTTGATCGGATCCAAATTTTGAGTGGTTTTTATAAAAAATGCTAGGTTCCAGTCCGGTGATAAGGGGTATTGGTAGAGATTAATCGGATTTATATTTTTTTTATTTTATTAATTTTTAAAGATGTTTAGGAATTATAAATTTTATGAAAAGCTAAATTATAATTGAAAAATATTATAAAAAATAATAATAAACATTTAAGATAAAATTTTAAATATTTATTAATTCTTATCTGATAAAATATTCATTACGCATATAAAACTTGTGTAAGTGCTTTTATTTTGATTTATACTATCTCAAAGTTCATGTTTTTATGGTTCGAGTTACATTTTTTCTCGTTTTGAGACTCAAAATAAAGCTTCTATACTGAGAATATTTTGATGTGTATTAGTTTTATCAGTCGAGCAACATTTTGTTATATAAAAAAAATTAAATTATAATTAATATATATTGGTATCTTGAAAAGTTGCGTTTAAGCTCCACTAGGTAGAAAAAATTAATTAAGCGGTGCATAAGTGGTGATAAATATGCCAATGACCCAACAATGCCCTAAGAATGAAAAGTCGAACGACAGTCAGCCTAGGTGAAACTGGGCGGTTTTTTAAAACAATGTTCAAAATTCACTGTCTAATTTGTTGTTGCTTGTTAGTGCCTTCTGAAATTGATTACCGAAGCCAGTTGAGAAAACCTCGTAATGCCAAATGGGCAAATCCCACCATAATACGTTTTGTTTCGAATTCTCTTAAGACAGAGTTTCTAGTTTGTGGCTATCTAATTATTTCCTGGGATCCTTATAATTGATTGGGGTTTGCTTTTTCAAACTGTAAAATTGATGTATGCACCATCAATTTGATGCTGCACTCGAATTCGAATTCTGTAGCTTTTTGAATTTTAGTTCTTCTGCAACTGTTATATGTCAAACATCT
>CATIWQ010737659.1:0-10050 GCA_949673415.1 Euphorbia schlechtendalii | reverse complement strand
ATTAAAGAAAATGGAAAAGAAATAATAAAAAAGGAAAGAAATAAGTATAGAGAGGAAATAAAAATGATATTTAAATAGTACCACAATATGGTCCAAATACATAATGGAGAAAAAGGAAGTTATACCATTTAATGATATCATTTAAATGGTACCATTAATTGTTCCCCCTATAAATAAGGGGTATTTTCAGTGGAAAAGGGGGACAAAAAAATTTTAGAAAAAATATTTTTTTCTCTCGACAAAACGAAGAGAATTTTTACTAAAAAAATGTTTTCTTAAGGAAATAATTTTGATATTTTTTCATCTTTCTTTGAAAAATTCTTTGATTATATTCGGGTCCAAAATAAACTTGGGTTCCGAATTTTATTATTTTCTAATCAATTTTCTTTCATCTTTTTCTCAAAAATCCTCAGATATTCTTAGAGTTAAAACAAATTTAGAGTCCAAGTCCGAATATTTTTAGCATAAAAATAGCATATTTTCACACAACAATCAAAATAAAAAAGAAAGAGGAGCACTCCAGAAAATCAAACAGATTTGTCGATGTGGATTCGCAAAAAAAAGGTAAGCCTCTGAGTTTCTAATGGAGTTTTTTCCTGTGTATTATATTATGATATTTGTTTTCTCCTAAATTCTAAGATGAACTCGATTTTCGTCACCGACCTAGGATTTATTATATTCCTTTTATTATTTAAATTACATTTTATTCATTCTTTTTATTTATTTATTTTATTATATAGCCTTCTTTTATATTTTTACCTATTCTTTTAATTTATTTAATTGCAGGACTTTTGTAAATAAATACATGTTAGAATACCCCCACAAAGGGAATTAAAATTATTCTTAGATAACAGACCTCACCTTTACCATGAAATCATTTTCATTAAATACAAATGAACAACATAATTGTAAATAAAATGAATCGTTTTATTCCAAGATAAAAATTTTCAATCGTTGTTATTTTAATTAGGCCACACGGGCCTCGCCAAAATCAAATAGAGCATATGTGTAAATATTCATGTTGTGCTATATCTTTTGTGCTAACCTTTTTGGATGCGGGAAGATTAGGTTAGATGCATGCTTAGGATTTTATTTTCCTTCAGGTATTACAATTATTTGTTAAAATAAATGTAATTAATAGATTAGGCAGGCGGTTGCATCCCCCGAGATTTTGTAATTTTTAATCTCCACTTTTCCGTATTTATTTACTGCTTTATGTATGGATTAACTGCTTTTCGCATGCGCGTTAAATCATACATTATAAATACGAAAATGACATAAGTACGAATATGAATAATTAAGAAACACAATTTTCTGTAGATGTAATTTAATGTGATCCAATAAGAAGTAAGTAACTTATCCCGAACTCGAATCTCTGTGTCTTAGTAGGCTGTCCCCCAAACGTTAAGCCTCATAGGACTTTAATTCTTGGAAGAGCTAATCCAAGTGGCGACTCTACACTAAGAGACGATGGATTCGGGTTGTGATGATCTAAATCATTTTCGTTTTCTCTTATAAACCTTTGGGTCCCCGACATGATATATTTTTTTTTCAAAAAAACACCCCGATGGACCGTGACTCTCATTCTCATTGCGCTCTCGGCCCATCGCTTCCTTGTTGTTCGCTTACAGAAGGCCTGCAAGCCTAACTTGCGGCACAAGGAAGCCCGTTAGGGCTTGCCTTGTAGAGAGGCAATGCGGTTTAGCCTGCGAGTCTTAAGGATCCGCGCAGCTGACCTGTTTTGTGGGATGGGATTTTCTCATCCCACATTATTAATTGAGGGGAGTTTTCAACTACCCTCTCCCTATAAATAGGCCTCCCATTCTTCAGCTTAACATTTCTCTTTGAGTTCGACATCTTTTCTTCGCGAGGTTTTGCAAGATCCTCCATGAGTTCGACATCTTTTAGAAGGTTCTTTCTATTTTAAAGTGAGCCATCTTAGTTAATATTTTGGGGTTGGTCTTCGAGCAGTCTGACAGGTGCTGTCTACCAATGGGTTCTACCTCAACGGAGGTTTTGGTCGGTGAAGATCCTTGTGGATCAATAGTAGAGGCTATCCTATTTTTGAGGCTAATGTCAACAAGATTCGGCCAAATTGCTCTAACACTGCATCCAAAAGAGAGAGAAGAATGCAACAACAGATAATGCTCTTAACTTAGATGCTAGGTTTCTTCTATAAGTTTTATAAACCTATTAGCATTTATGAAACATTTCAACTTAGATTATATCAATCATGGCATGCTTAGGAGATCCTTTAGGGTTAATTTTAAGTTTTTGAAATTCCACCTTGCAACGTTGCATGTTCAATTACTGTCTTGATTAACGAGCAGACTTGACATTTCAATTAATTAATAATCAATTCTTGTAACATTGTATGCACAAGAAATCTCATATCAGTATTTCTAAGTGGATGATCCTTTGGGTCTATCCATATGTTGGTAATGGGATTCACCCATATAAAGTAAGTGGATTCTAGAAAACCATTATAACCCCAATTAGGACAGAGTACAACCATCTATTAAAGATATTAAACCTAATAGTTATCTCACAAAGTCCTTTACTAGTTGACATCAATGTGATGAACAAGAGGCATGGTGCTTGTCACCCCTTATGCAGTTCATCATATTTTTTGATCTAGAATAAAATGATAAAATAAGTCAACGACTTATTGGACGTACTTATCACTTTTATTCATCAAGTAGCCAGTGATTCATTTCGATTTATCAAATCGAATGGCTATCCTATCACTTCAACACTACTACTAATGTGGCCATGAAATATACCGAGCATATCCGTACTTGTAATCCAATATTTAAGGACCCGTTAGTAATATACTACAGCATACTCAATTCTACACCAGTAATAAGTTGAAATCAAGTTTGAGGACAATTGAGATCTACTTAGCAAATTGTCTATGACATATAACCATGTGACTTTGATATATGGATCGGTCTAGCCCTATGTTCCCAACATGTGCTCGTGTTCATGATCTACTTTACCAAGTGACATAGAAACTACATTGCTATAGATCATCCAACATACAAGCCTTTCGTTTCATTCATTCCCATAATTAAAATAATCTTGGAACATTTATGATTATCAAATAATGGATACTATACTCATATTATAGCACAAGATATAAAAGCAGTATCTTTTTACCTTTATAATGTGACAATGTATGAACTAATGCCTTTAGAACTAGGCACATCAGCAATTCCAACACTAACGGCTTAAGCAAAGTATGTTGGAGTATGATTAATCTTCCAAAAGATATGGGGGTTTTATAGTACAGATCTTCGAGTTGTAAATTGTAGTCTTTTAATGAAATGGCTTTGGAAGTTGAGGTGCTCGAATGGTGATTCCTTGTGGTACGATGTTTGTGTGAGAAGCTATGACTTTTGAAATTGGGTTGTGGTAGAAAATGTTGAGAGGGGAAGGCTATCTCACGCATGGAAAAGAATTTTACCGTGTTGTATGAGTAATGGGCAGTTTTGGGGTGTATTTTTATCGAACATGAAGGTGCTAGTTGGGAAAGGGGATATTTGTTCGTTTTGACACAATAATTGGACGCTAATCAACCTCTTTTGTCATTGTTTCCAGATCTTTTTGTGTTATGTAATCGAAAGAATTGATTTGTTGTCCCGGTGTGCATTGCTTTAATGGATACCTCAGCATTTTGAGGCTTACAAGTGTTGAAAGGTGTAGGTAACTTATAGAGTGGATCTCGGCCTCGTGCTCACAATTAATGTTAAATGTTGGCAGGTGACTAGCATAAATCATGTTCATTTTTCGGATGTGGAGTATCGTTTTTACTGGATGGCGGGGTCCAGTGGAGTGTTCTCGGCTAGCTCGTATTGTTTGGAATATTATAAGGCCTTAAATCTGCCGAGACAATTGTCAGACTTTGGGATTATTTGGATATCGTGCTCATATCGAAAATTCAGTTATTTTGTTGGCTTGTGTTCCACGGAAGATTAACTACGAAACAATTTCTTTTCTTGAGAAATTTTGTTGCTAAGACGACTTGCCCGTTTTGCGAGGATGAGACGTTGGAGCATGCTATATTCCATTGCTCGAGATGCTATGAGGTTTGGAGGGATATATTTTGTTTGGTTGGAATATCGTTGGTTATTCCACAAAGAGGCGTAGATTTCTTGCAAGTCTGGCGATCCTATTTTAAATCGAGGCTGTTTCGAGAGTTTGCTACGAGCTTATGGTTCTTAATTACTTAGCGTATAGGGAGTAAATGAAATGTAAAGGTTTTCGAGGACCGGCTGGATTCGAGGGACAATCTCTTATCTAGTTTACTTTTTGCTGGTTCGTGTTTAAGTGTAGGGGTCTTTGGATGAGCTTTATTGTAAGCGATGTTATTAATTATCTGGAACTACTGCTATCGTGTACTTGATTCTAGCGATGTTAGAAATAGCTCATACACATATTAGTATACCTAACAGGTTTCAACACAATCCATAGAAAAACTATTATAAAAATGAACAAAAATCAGTATGCTTAGAGTCTATGACTACCATATTATAAAAGAAATATTATAAAATAAAGCAAAAGCACCACATTATTCTCGTATATATTAGAATGCAGAGTTAAGAGTTTTTTCATTGAGCACTTCATGTATCTATTTCACTTGGTTTCTGTTTGTGTTTAATATGCGGAAAATTAGCTCTTTGGTCTCAGATTTCTTTATTCATGGTGGCTACTAGCTTCTAATCGAACTATGGTATACCCAACCTCGAGGTTCCATTTTTCCATTATTAATATATACGGTTTGGGTTGGGGGGGGGGGGCGCTTTTTATTTTCCTTCTATAAGGTTATTATTATTTTTTTAAAAAAGAGTTTTTCTTTAATGGTGATTTAAGTGCAATGCAATTAAAAAAACAATATCCCATGATGAGTCTTGTCCAGTTGATGAAAAACTATTGGTTTAGTGAAGAACTGGATCGGTTTGAATAGAAAAAATTAGCGTACCAGGCAAAAATAGTTCTTGTTACAACTTAATAATTTTTTTATTTCTTATTTTTGACTTTTTACATCGTTTATATAGTAGAAAAAAGTTATTTTAAATCATATCTTATGGTTTGACTGTTGTGTAAAAAGATTTTTGTAGAGTTTTTTTTCAAAATGATGCTCGTGGTTTCAAAAGTTAGCAAATAGAGGAAACGTATTTATTTTATTGAAAATAATAATGTTATAAAATGTATTCTAATCAATTCAAAATTTCTATAATTCAACCATATTTTTTACGAATTCTACATCAAAATTTGAATAATTTCTTAAAAGTTTTCAATTTATTGTAATTTTTTTGAAATTATCATTTTAAGAAAAATTTGTAACTGAAATTTATTATAAAGGTGAATTACATTTTTCTTAATTAGTGTGAAAGATTTCAATTCAAAATGAATAGACTACCCTTGTTTATAAAATAATTTTAAAACAATGATCATTTTTAATTACTTCTTTGATCATTTTTGAAGCTATAATTATCATTAACAAAAAAAAAAAAAAAAATTCCACAATTACCATTTTACAAAATAATCAAATCATATGATATGTTTTTGAAGTATATACCTCGAAAAAATCAGCGTACCAGCCAAAACCAGTTCTTGTTGCAACTTAACAATTTTTTAGATGTCATAATTTTGTTTATATATATGATTTAAATTTAATTCAAAATTAGAAAGAAATATAAATTTATTTATGACTTAAATTTATTTCATAAACATTTACTACTTTTATTACCATACATAAAAAATATATTGCTTTAAATGTATTGTAATCATTATTTCCTTACATAAACATTCATCATTAACATGAGACGAACCAATGAATATTTAGATACATTATTTATTTAAGTATTTATTAAGAAAAAACCAAATAATCGATTGAACCAAAACAATTGTGAATTCTTGACCTCACCGGGTTTCAGTTACATTAGATTTAAGGTTACTATCTGTCTATTGTAAAAATTTGTGATGGTTTATGTTTTTTTATGGAAAAGTAGGTTTTCGCCCTTTGGGGCTAATAAAAATAACATTGCCCTAAATTGGAATATGATAGTTAAATGACTAGTAAATCGAATTTCATATATTAAAATTCAATTTATACCACTTTGAATATAAGGATTCCAAACACAATGAAATTGGCAAAGTAAAAAAAACTTCTAAAAACCCTAGAATTTCAACCTTCCAATTAAAAAGAATTATACTCATCTAATAAGTCATATAAAAAAGGTAAATATTTTAAGTCTTACAACCCAATCCAGACACAATTCATAAAACCAAGAATGAAAATCAATGTTGTTTAGTAATTTCATAGAGCTTCACCAGATCCAATGCATTAACAGTATATTTTTGCGTCTCCGTGGCTAGAATAATCAAGTCCCTCTTCTCCTGCGAATCTTCCAAGCCATTAAGATCTTCAAACAATCTTTCACTCCTTTTAACGAAAGGTTAATCCATGACTCTACTGTTGAATGTTGATTAATTCAATGTTTTGCAGAAGTTAATTTGACTTGGTCTTTTAGTTATCCGTTAGTGCTTAGTTAATTAGTTCCTTAAAATATGTAATCTGATTCTGATTTGTTTTTTGGTGCCATTATTTTCTCCTTTTAATAAGTCAATTTGTTATCATAGTAAGCCTATTTAAAGGCGGCTTTGCAAGTCAATTGAATATGAAATTCAGTTTAATACATTTGTACTCTCTGTTGCAATTTATTTGCTTCTTATATATTATGTTCCAGCCAACATTGTGGTATTAGATGCAGGTTCTTTCGTAACTGGGCGTGTTATTCATGGCAAATGTGAGCAATGCTGTGAACATTTCTCAACCATCAGTTCCAATCTTCTAAGGTGGCAATTATGAATTTTGGAGTATCAAGATGAAGACTCTATTTAAGTCCCAAGATATGTGGGACTTGGTTGAAAATGGATATGATGCACCCGATGAAGAGGCCAGTTTACGAGAATAAGAAGAGAGATGCAAAGGCATTGTTCATCATCCAACGGGCTGTTCATGAGTCGATTTTTTCGAAAATTGCAGCAGCAACTACAGCTCAAGAAGCTTGGACGACTTTGCAGACATCATTCCAAGGCTCCTCGAAAGTGATTCAAGTGAAACTTCAGTCTCTTCGTTGAGATTTCAAAACATTGCACATGAATGTAGGAGAATCGGTGCAAGATTTTTTCACCCGAATTGCTAAATTTTTTAATCAAATGAGATCGTATGGAGAAAAGAATATTGATCAAACTACTGTTGCAAAGATATTGAGGAGTTTACCTCCAAAGTTTGATCACGTTGTAGCTGCTATCAAAGAGTCAAAGGACTTGGCTACTTTCTCATTTGATGAGCTTATGGGATCTTTGCAATCCCATGAAGCGAGGCTGAACAGACGAGATGAGAAGAGTGAAGAGAAGGCCTTTCATGTAAATGGTGAGACATCAAACCAACGAGCTATGGGCAGCAGAGGACATGGAAGAGGTGGATTTCGTGGTAGAGGTCGTGGTAGAGGATGAGGTGATATGCAGCAGAATGGAAGGCAACCTGGAGGCTATAAAAGCGGAGTCCAATGTTACCGTTGCGACCAATTTGGGCATGTGAAAGCTGATTATTGGAAAAGCAAGAAGCAAGCTAGCTATGTAGAAGAAGAAGAGGAGCTAAAGTTGTTCATGGCTTTTCAAGATAATACGAATGTTTCTAATATCATTTGGTTTCTTGACAAAGGATGCTCAAATCACATGACGGGAATAAAATAATTATTTAAGGAGCTTGATGAGTCTTACAAATTAAAGGTGAGGCTTGGAGATGACAAGAAAATGCAAGTAGACGGGGAAAGGAACTGTAGCAGTTCACAGTGGTAATGGTAACATAAAGCTCCTTTACAATCTTTATTTCATTCCTACTTTATCTCAGAATTTGCTAAGTGTTGGGCAACTCATTGCTAGTGGGTATTCAGTTTTGTTTGATGACGCGTCTTGTGTGATTAGAGATAAGAAATCAGACCATGTCGTAGCTAATGTTCACATGACACCAAATAAATTGTTTCCGCTTGAGATTTCTGATGTTGAAAATCATGCACTTGTTGTCAAAGAAGCTAGTGAGTCAAAACTATGGCATTTACGTTATGGGCACTTAAATGTAAATGGTCTGAAATTGTTAAGTCAAAAGGAAATGGTTTTTGGATTGCATAAGATTGATTCCGTAAGTGTTTGTGAAGGATGCATATATGGGAAATAATGTAAAAGGTCATTTCTCGTGGGGAGGTCGAAAAGAGCTGTTAAATGTCTTGAATTGGTACATGCTGACTTGGTTGGTCCTATGAAAACTCCATCACTTGGTGGTTGTAGATATTTTTTGTTATTTACAGATGACTATAGCCGAATGAGCTGGGTGTACTTTCTACAATGCAAGTTAGAAACATTTGAATTCTTCAAAAAATTCAAGGTATTGGTTGAAAAGCAAACTGGATCCAGTATCAAGACATTGCGAACTGATAGAGGAGGAGAATTTGTGTCAAATGAGTTCAATCAGTTCTGTGAAGAGGAAGGGTTGCGTAGAGAATTGATAGCTCCTTACACATCGGAGCAAAATGGGGTCGCTGAGCGGAAAAATTATACCGTTGTGGAGATGGCAAGAAGCTTGTTGAAAGAAAAAGAGCTTCCTGATCATTTATGGGCAGAGGCTGTAGCAACCTATGTTTACTTGTTGAATTTATCTCCAACAAAGGCTGTTTGGAACAAGACGCCATATGAAGCTTTGCACGAAACAAAACCTTGGGTGACCCATTTAAAAGTTTTTGGTTATATTGCATATTCTTTGATTGACTCACATAATTGCATCAAACTTGATGAGAAATCAACAAAATGCATATTTGTTAGTTACTCTTCGCAATCAAAGGCATACACATTGTATAACCCAATCGAAGAGAAAGTTATCATTAATAGGAACGTTGTTTTTGAGGAGTTAGCAAGCTGGTGTTGGCACAAGAATGCAGATGGAGCTCAATTAAATACTACATGTGGTGTTCACTTAAATGGTGTTCGATTTGAAGATCCGACTCCACAATTTGAAGTACAGCAGTCCACTCCTTCAAATTCATCAAATCCCAGAAGTCAAAGCTCATCCGAAGATGAAATTTCACCAAGAAAATTTCATCGTTTGGCTGACATTCATGCAGATACACAAGCTTTGTTTGTTGCTAATCCACGTTCCTTCGAAGAAGCAGTTCAAAAGGAAGAATGGTGGAAGGCGATGAACGAAGAAATTGTAGCAGTACAAAAGAACGAGACTTGGGAGCTAGTAGATCTTCCTGAGGGAAAGAAAGCAATTGGAGTAAAATGGGTCTTTAGAACAAAGTTTCAAGCAGATGGCAACATACAAAAGCACAAGGCACGACTTGTAGTGAAAGGATTTTCACAGCAGCAAGGTGTGGATTATGACGAGATATTTTCTCCCGTTGCATGATTTGAAACAGTGAGAACCTTTCTATCTATTGCAGCTCAACCGAAATGGCAAGTGTATCAATTTGATGTCAAATTGGCATTCTTAAATGGAGAACTGCAAGAAGAGGTGTTCGTTGCTTAACCTGAAGGATTCATACTCAAAGGAAAAGAAGATAATGTTTACAAGCTGCAGAAAGCTCTTTACGGCCTGAAACAGGCTCCAAGAGCGTGGTACAGTAAGATAGACTCTTACTTCACTGGAAATGACTTTGAAAGAAGTAAGAACGAACCCAATCTTTATATGAAGAAACATGGTAAAAATGATTTTCTCATTGTTTGCCTATATGTTGATGACATGATTTACATGGGTTCTTCTTTTTTTCTCATTGACGAATTCAAAGCTAGCATGAAAAGTAAGTTTGAAATGACTGATTTGGGTGAGCTGCAATATATACGTATATGTGTGTGTGTGTATATATATACATACATACATACATACATACATACATATATGTATGTGTGTGTGTGTATATATATATATATATATATATATATATATATATACACACACACACACACACATATATATACATACATATA
>CATIWQ010737308.1:0-25279 GCA_949673415.1 Euphorbia schlechtendalii | reverse complement strand
TATGACACATAGACATATCATAAACTTCGAAATAGAAAGTATAAGTAGAAAGCAAAGCAAAGTTGTAAGGTATGCAAGTGAAAGCTAAAGTTGATCAAACCGTATCCACTCTTTAATGGGAGTCATCAATTCTCGCAATTCATGTGTCTGCTTTGAATTCAATCTCGACTTGTATAGAACCTCCACTACGATGCTATTCTTTGTGAATTTCAAACAAACGAATATTGAAAAACGAAAACTTTTATTGAGATGTGATTTGCAATTACACTTATACAACAATCGCTCGAATATGTAGAGAAATCTAGTTATCGAAATAGGGTTCGAATCACTTACACATTTTCTCACTAACACTTACGAATGTAGTGAAATCAGATATTTTTATTCTCTTTCTATGCACACATGTCTACCATGCCATGCACCACTTTATCCACCCTTTTGTATCATGAAATTGGTGAGTTTGGAGACCTATTTATAGAGTATGAAGGGTTGTGTCTATCCAAACGAAGAGTCATATCCATTGGTGAAAGATTGCATCACTTCATTATGATTGGATGAGAAGCTTTATCCTTATCCATAATGGAAAGGCACCTTTTCATTATTGGTTGACTTAAAAAGGTGTCTTTTCGTTTGGTAGTTGATCGTTCTTATCTGGCGACTGATAGTTGGGACGAGTTGATCAAATAACCATCAATTTCGCGACCGCAAAGTACATGTCATGACCGTGAATACTTGGTTGTCAACTTTCTGTTCTAAAGAATACTAAGTCACGACCACGAATGGTTATCGCGACCGTGAATTGTGTTTTTCTTTAGAATCCTTCTTATAACTTTATCAATCTTTGACAGCTTCGATCCTAAGCCAATCCTTAAGTTCCACGCATCTTTTTGCACCTTTTTCTCTCTTTTTGCATAGATTTCCAACTTTAATCATTTTACTTCCAAGATTTACCTAGTACCTGCATTTGCATAAAAAACAAATACATACCACGTGAAATCTTTTATATGAAGTGTAAAAATGACTTAAACTATAGTGTTTAATGTGTAAAATTATTATGATAATAAGTGAAATTATACACTTATCAGTACGCTGAACCTAATACCGATGGAGATTTACAAGTAGGAGAGGCCCCTTTAAAGTAAATGAGCAGCCAAGTTCAATCCTTGCAAAAATAAACATGGGTACTTCGATTTGTCGTACCATGGACAATTATGATTTAAAGATTTCCTTATTTTAATCTAGTGAAATACTCTACGACCCTTTATTTAAATCATTTACATGTACGGTAACACATTGTTAATTTATATAATAATCACCTACACTAAGTTTGATTAAAACTTTAATCTAGTTATCACATCATTTTCTATAATAGGAATTGAAACCTAAGTCTTGCGTAGCATACTTTAATCAATTCATAAAAAATATCATTTCAATATATTATCATCAATCATGCATAGTATAAGGCAGGCTCTGATACCGCTGATGGTTGATTGAGGCAGTTATTGAACATGCGGACTTGCACGGTGAAATTTCAAAACTTAAGATTAACCCCAAAGGATCTCCTAAGCATGGCATGATTGACATAATCTAAATTGAAACATTCCATATGCTTATAAGTTTATAAAACTTAATAAAAGAAACTGAGCATCTAAGATTAGAGCATTACTAGTTGATGTGTGCCTTTCCTTTGGTACGATGCTCCTATAGAATAATTGGACAACACTCTATTAGCACAAGCCTCCAAACCATGATGACCTCTATGACTATTCCACATGGACCCCAACAACCAAAACCTCATGTAGAGGAAGAACTTATTAGTTAACAAGCAGTTGCAAGACCGCTCATAGATCAACCCGAAAATAAAACTGAGAAGGCTCTTTCCAAAATAGGAATAACTCTTCAAAGGAATTCTTGCGAAACCGGAGAAACTCGTGGAGGATCTCACAAAAACTCACAAAGAAAAGAAGTCAAAACTCATAAGGAAAAACTAAGCTAAAGTTAGATAAAGAGGAGGAAGAGGCCAATATTTATAGTGGGAGGGGAGAAAAAATGCTCCTCTTATTTCTGATGTGGGATGGGGAAAATCCCCATCCCACACAAATTGCCACACGGAGCTCAATGCTCTGTGCGGGTCAACCTCCATGCACATCCCACTCTGGTGGGTAGTGTGCAGCCTCCAAGGGAAGCCCACTTGGGCTTCCCTTTTCCCGCAAGCTAGGCCTTGCGAGACTTCCTACAAGCCTTACTTGCAGGCTTGAACACAGGCCCATGCAAGAACTGCCAAGTACCGCTTGCAGGCCTGCAACCCACCAGCATGCATTGGCCTTGTTCCAATGCATGCTAGTGGCCCACGAGGACTTTTATACTCATGAGGCTGCCATGCAAGCCCCACCCATCAACAACCCATGTTCACGAGGCCCACTTGCAACCAGAAAAATTCCCTTACTCCATCACGTGCAATTTTCCCAAATCCTCTTTAAAAATATTTGGCTCGACCATTTAATTATCCATCCAAAACGAATTTAACTTTCCCTTATATTCTAGGTATGGACCTTTGTCTATAAGTTCTTAACTTAGTCTGGTAAAGATCCAACGTGTGTGACCTTATAGGATCTCGAAGTATAGAGTCACTAGAGGTTAACTTAAACATGACTTCCCATCTGAGAACCTTTAGGCTTAGTGTTCCAGATCGATATGAAACCTAATAACTCTATACGGTCAAATGAGCTTTCTAGAAAAGTCATATGATACTCCAATACTTGGAACGTCTTGTGCCTTTGACTTAATCCGGTTCTGCAATAGTAATCAGTACAATACACTCCTTCCATCAGGTTAAGTACCATCCCGTTTATTGAGCTAGGATTAATTGTTAGCTCATGTAATAACCGTAACTATCTTGGAATTAAACTTGCTCATGAAGAACACCACTCGCCTCTATGCATCGAGATTGACTAGAAACCCATTCTATCAATCTCATACTCTAATCAGAGGTTAATGAGTGTGTCACTTCACTAAGAGGCCTTAAGGTATAACTCCTATTATATCACTATATAAGGAGCGATGGATCCCATCTTAACTACTCGGCTTACCAATGAATGATCATCACTATACATGTAATCATATATATCACCCTGGTCACCAGGTTAGGAATAAGTATGAGCCAAAGTATAGCAACTCCCATACAAGGTAACCTATATCTCAGGCCTGAGGATACTTATACTCCTACTACAATAAGAAATGACACCAATACGTGGATATAGTTATTTCTGAGTGTCTATTTATAGCCATCTCCAATGTATTACCCGAATATATTAATGTGTTAACTCAAGGTACCAAACTAGCATGCATAGTTTCATTCAAGAGGAAACTCAGATAGGATACTCAGATCAAACCCAAGGAGTATGCATGCTAGTATGTTCACTTCATTGATGTCCAGTTTCAATGAAACTATGACTAGGGACATTTAGACTTTTCATAGTAACACGTGTGTGCAGTACACACACCACATAGCTCCCAATATGTCCTCGTACTTTCACGCTATGAAATAGTCACAAACTTTATCTTATTATATCAATGAACATATACATATACTTAATAATATATATAAAATACCAACAAGATACACAATTTAGAAACAATCATCGATATATAACAAAGATGCCTTATTATTAATAAACAATAATCTGAAACTGTTTATACATTGATGACTAATAAAGACATATCGCCCTAATTGCCTCTAGGGCATACATCATATCTAATAATGAGGGGCTGGAAGAAATAAGCAAAGAAGTGTTTGAGAAATCAAGGTCTTGATGAAACATCAATTACACCCACAAGCTGATTTTCCTAGATTTTATCACCTCGTGGATCAAACAACTAACCAACATGTATCTAAAATTTCTTCTCATACACTTACACCTAAACCTTCTATTTCTGAACCTAGTTCCCCCCAACAAAGAACCAACCTTTCTTCACCACCTCCAACTACTACAACTTCACTTATTCCCTCTCGTACAAAATCTAAACCAACCACCATTAAATGAAGTTGTTATTTCTCCACCTTCTTCATCTCTAAAAAAATGTAAATACTTTCCAAATTCCACAAACTACCACTTCTCCAACTACCCTTTCTTCAAACCCAACTCCTACCCACTCAATCCCTTTTATTGAGGAAGCTCCTCATACTAAGAACTACATTCAAGAGGAAACAATAGTAGATGTAAGTGGTACTGAGGTAAATTATAGCCAAGGAATCATCCCTTACCATTAGTAATCAGATCCAAGAGAACATAGATGATTCTTCCATCTTGGCCAAGGTTAGATAGCTTACAAGGGCTAAATACCCCTCTCTCAAATTGAATGTTGAGTTGGATGTAGTAGTAAACCAAGTGCTACTGATTAAGGAATTAATGATTGATACCAAGAAGTAAAAGGTTCCAATGCTTGAGTTCGAGGAGAACACAACCATCTTTTCAGAGTACATCTACTTTGAGGAATTCGAACACATCCAAGGGAGCTTGTTTACTATTAGAAACCATCTTGCCAAAGAGAGTGTCGAAAAATTGGTTAACAAAATGGCGATAATCTTCAACAAGCTTATTAACTCTACAGGTCAACTTAATGTAGTAGTCTCTGCTATTTCAACCTCTAATGTCATAGCCAACACTATGACAGGAAATGTTAAGAGCAACATGGGCAACACAACGATGCGGCTAAGAAACATCCATTACGTGATGGCATGACAAATGACTTAGTTTCACAAGTTTGGTGAGGAACAAACTAAAAATAATACAAGCACTAACAAACTCCTCAAGGCGATTTTGGATAAGCTCGAGTCTAGTAATGTTGTGTTGCACAAAATATGTAGCACAATGGAGAAGATGTCAATCTCATGTTGACATATAACAAGAAGTTGGATGAAGTTATTAAGAAAGTGCCAAGCCTACTATGAACTTAACTGAATTGGACCAAGAACTCAACTCAGCTTACGCTGTTATCAAGGCAAACACGGAGGACATGGTCCAAGAATCGTAGAAGATGGTGATCTCTGCTATGGGAAAGCTATTTCCAAACTCAAGCTCTTCAGTGGATCCTGATGATAAGTGTATAATTACACTTATTATCAATATAATTTTGCACACTAAACACTATAGTTTAAGTCATTTTTATATTTCATATAAAAGATTTCACGTGGTATGTAGATGTTTTTGGTGCAAATGGAGATACTAGGTAAATCTTGGGAGTAAAATGATCTAAATTGGAATTCTATGTAAAAAGAGTGAAAAAGGTGCGAAAAGATGCGTGGGACTTAAGGATTTGGCTTAGGATCGAAGCTGTCGAAGATCGGTGAAGTTACAAGAAGAATTCTGAAGAAAAACACAATTCATGGTCACGACAATCATTCAAGGTCGCGACTTGTATACTTCAGAATAGAAAGTTACTAAAAAAGTATTCACGGTCGAGACTTGTATATCGCGATCGCGACTCTGACAATATTTTGGTCAAATCTTCTTAACTACCAATCACCGGATAAGAATGATCAATCGCCATCAACTACCAATGAAAAGACACTTATCAGAAGTTAATCAATCATGAAAAGGTGTTTATCCATTGTGGATAAGATTGAAGCTTCTCAACCAATCATAATGAAGTGATGCAATCTTTCACCAATGGACACAACTCTTCGTATGGATAGACGCAACCCTTCGAACTCTATAAATATGGTTCTAAACCTTACGATTTCGTGCAGCATTAGAGTGAAATTATAGGGTTTAGTATAGTGTGCATAGATAGAAAATAAAATATTTAGTTTTCGGTACGTTCATAAGTGTTAGCGAGAAAATGTTTAAGTGATTCGAATCCTTGTTTCGATCACTAGATTTCTCTATATATTCGAGTGATTTTTGTATAAGTGTACTTGCAAATCACTTATCAATAAAAGTTTTCATTTTTCAATATTCGTTTGTTCGATATTCACAAAGAATAGCATCCTATCAGAGGTTCTGTATGAGTCGAGACCGGATTCAAAGTAAACGCAGGCATTGCGGGAATTGACGACTCCCATTAAAGAGTGGATATAGTTTGATCAACTTTAGCTTTCACTTGGAAACCTTACAACTTTACTTTGTTTTCTACTTATACTTTCTATTTCCAAGTTTATGAAATGTCTATGTGTCATAATGTGTATTTCGTGTTAAGTCTTTTATATTAATCAAGTTATATGCTTTGGAGTTAAGTTTAAGAGTAGTTTCAGGGTTAACATGATTGTGTATAATCACTGGATCTGTGATTTTAACGCTGTTTAGTGAGCCAACATTTTTGGAATGGTAACTTGCTAAATGTGGCTATGTGAGAGCGACCCGTACTAAGCATGGTAACATTATTGTCCAGGTTTATATAATTGTCTTGATTCATTTGCGCTAGATTTAGAAAAGTCATTTCATGTGTTGCTCTCCGGTGAATCATTGAATATCTGAGTGTCTAGAACCGATAATGTTAGATTAGTTTAGTGAACGTAATAACTTTGTTGAACTTGCATGTTTTCTTTACTATACTTATTTCGTAGGAAAATCTATATATTAGAATCTCTAATATTCCATATATATATCTATCCAGTCTTCATTCTAATCCTCCTATCCAAAACTTCAAATTATTTCATTTTATTTTCTTCATTCCGTTTTCCTTGTTGATCTTTAGAGCTGGTCCTTCCCTATGGGATCGATATCGTTTAAAACTATATCGCAACTGTATACTTGCAGTTATCATCATTTTTATATCTTGATAAGTGGTATTGACAACAGCTATACTTTACATGAACAAAGTTTTGGCACCATTAATATATAGCCAAAATCTTTGCAAAAAAGTTATTAAACTTATCAGTATAAAAGTGGCGAACACCTGATAATAAATTAATTGTTCATCAAAAGCTTAACATCCTAGAATCACTGACATGGACGTAAAATTGAAGGTCACGCTGTTAGTAAGAGATTTTAGAGGATTTCTCTAACATTTCCAACAATTCGCATACCAAGGATTTGATTTGATAGCTCATCTAACCCTGTGTTATCATTTTCTTCTTAGTGATCTTAATAGTCAAGAAGACTTTTCCTCACCCGGTAGAGAGAAGCTTTGAGAATGATATAGATCCAGACTTGGTGGGGAAGCAAGAGATGTTCTCTCAAGCCCTTAACTCCTTTTACAATACAAATCTCATCTACCTTCAAGATCGCAACATCCACCAGCTTAGCAAAGGCTTAGGATGCAACCACGATCAACTAGTTCATCATCTTCATAGCTACCACAACAAGGAAAAGATGGAGGAGATGCCAAGACAAGAAGATAGAGTAGTTGTAGTTAGAAAAATCCTATAATAGTTCTTCATGTAAAACTTAGTATACGACACAGTTTGTGTACTTACTGAGTTATCTATAAAAAGTTAAAAGTTTTTTTCCTCAAGTTAAGATTTTCTTAACTTTCTTCTATATTATTGGTTTTTACATAAGCGTGTATATTGTAGGAATTAATGAAGACCACCAAGGTTGGAAAAGTTGATTAAGACAAAGTCCTAAATTCAAAGGAAAGCTCACTCAATATGGGGGAGCTTGTATTGACTGAAGGAAAACCACTCAACATGGGGAAGTCTATGCTGATTAAGGAAGTTCACTCAACATGGGGGAGACTTACATCATTTATCAGATATTCCTAAATCCATAAACTTTTACTTTGTTAAATTTTGCTACTACCTAGTTTGTTATCTGTTCCAAAATGGGGGAGATTTTTGAACCTAGGTTAATAGTAATTCACAATACTTTAGTCTTGGAGATAACAAATTACTTTGGATAGTGAAATTAATTAGGTACTAAGTATACTGTTAACTAAGTATTCAGCTTGAGTTAGTTTTATGATAAAACAACTTTGCTTAACATAGGCTTGGTTAGGTTATGGCTTAGTGTTGTGAAGGTTACCAAGCTGAGTAACTTTGCTTTCAAGTTATATGTGGTATAGCTTAGTGAAAGTTGAGTTCTTTTTGTTTGTTTAATCTTAGTTAAAGTTGAGTACTTTATGCGATGCTGAGTTACACTTCACGTTGTTACCTTTAATTGTTATGCGAAGATATAATATTCTTAGTTAATGCTTTTCAAGTCCCAAAAAAGGATATTGTGTTAAAAACAAAAGAATAACCAAGTGGTCCTCACAAAAAAAGGTGTCAATATAGAATGTTGGAATGTTTTCACAAAAAGCCAAGTCAAAAGGAATCATCTGACAGCTAGCCACTTTACAACATAAGCATACCACAGTTATGTCAGTTCAAGTGTTCAATCATAAATCTCCACGTAACATCTCGCGTGCCCTCTCTCAATAGCATTGCTTGAAGGAAAAGAGTCATTGACAAGATATTATTCAACGGAATAATATTGCACCTCAATAGACAAAATTGTTATCTCTAACATCTTTAAATCTCTTTCAAACGGATAGAATTTGAAGTTACGGAGAGAAGAGATTTTGGAGCTAAAGTCAAGATGAGAAGTTGCAACGGCTACTTCTAGGAATCTACAAGTATAAATAAAGACTGGAGCAGATGTTTACAATTTGGCAAATCACCTGAATTTCTAGAGAGCTAAAACTTTGTCAAAGTAATAACAGCCTTCAAAATTCCAGTCAAGCAATCTCAAAAGCAAACACCGAATTCCAATCAGATTGTAATAGAGAGAAATTTCAACAGACTTAGATTAAACTAAGTAATTCATTATAATGGAACCAACATTCTATAAGTTGTGTTTCCTATTTGTGCAATAATTTTATTGTGAATTGTATTAGAACAGTTTGAGAAGGTATTCAAACTATGTTGAGAGGTAGTTAGGCTTGGAAGGTACTTGCTTGTGAATCAACCTGTTGTCAAAGGCTTTTCCGCCTATTTAAAGGAAAGAGCACTAGTGTATTGAAGCTTGGAAAATGAATCTAAGAACTAGAGGAAGGCTAAGGGTCGAACAAGGATAAATTCGAGGTGTAAATTTTCTTTCCTCTATGATTTACCTTTATCAGCTTCGCTCATACATCAGCACACTTCTCTTATTCATCTTACTTGAAAACCATCCTAAGCTAAGTAATAATTTACTTAAAATAGTTTATATCCAAACAAAGGTCAGCTCAAGCTGAGTGGTTTACGATTTTACTCAGATTTGCACACAACACGTTTTATTCAACATTCATTGATCTGAACTTGGCTAGAAATTTTAAATCTTTAAAGAACAAGTTAAATCATCATTTTATAAGCCGTAACGACCAACCGTCTCAACTACAATGAAGGGAAGCCAGGTGAACAAATGCATCGTTCCTTTACAATAGGGTCTAATGAAGAGACGTCACTATATTTGTAAAAAGAAAATGGTCGCATTTTGTTGCAATAACGAAAAAGATAAGAAACAACGATATGCATTGAACCTGTAATCTAGGAATATTTGATCAAATCAAAACAAACACATAATTAATCAACTTACATGGGACTTGAACATGTGTAACCAGAATCACACTCAAGCTAAAAATGATGTCAAACACTACCAAATTTTGTTTTGATAGTATAATTGGATCAACTAATTGATCAATGCAAATATAAAATTACATCGAACAAGTTGGGAGAATGTGGAATGCCGCTTGTTCGGATTCTATTACGATATCGAGGTCCGGGGGCAGCGCCCCTAGCTGGGGTCGAGCTACGAGGTTAGCTCAGAAAAAATTTATTATTTACCCCATAAATTAATGTAAAATTCATTTTTGAATGAATTTTGTATCCTGAAAAATCATATTTTGGACACAGCTCATGTCATGCTTGTGACTTATCTTCACCTATAAATAGAAATTCTGGATGTTAAATTCACGATCACGACACGCTCTTATTTATCTAGTGTTGTGCAGTTTTTGTTGATGGTTATTGACTGGCCATTGGACGAAAATAACTGAAAATACAATTATTTTTTGATAGACATACAATTTCTTGGTGAAAGTATAAAAGGGATTCATTGGCAAAACACACATGACAATTCATAAGATTCACAACAGTTTATTCATTTTATGTTCTTCATTCTCTAATTTTATCCGAGTGAACTTTTGGTATACACCTAATAAGTTTCAGTCTGAAAGTGTTCGTCACGACTTCAGAAATATCCAAGTATTTTTCTTATTCCTCGATAAAAAATTGGTATCTTTGGTTCGACAATAATTGAAGTAAAATGCGAAACAAAAAGCATATTCATTGTTGTCTTAAAAAAAATACAACAGCATCAACAACCGAAGCATCCATATTAAGGGGAGCTCAACACAATCAAGGGTTGATGTTAAAAGTCCACGAAATGCCCCTTTCAAAATATATCAAACCAAACCATTTCCTTTCAAATCAGCCCCTTTACTTGTTGGAAAATAATATATTTAGTAGTATGGATGCTAGGAAGGAAATTGATTGCAAATGTAGAGACAATCTATTGTAATCTTGATTACAACTGAAATAACTAAACCAAAACCTAATCTTCAAGGTATGCCAATCACTTTCTTTTAATCAATATTTCCTCCCTACTTCCTCCCTACAAAGTAGCAAGATTTGTACCAAAAATTCGCTTCTGAGATACAATGGAGATATCAATTGACGTACCTACTTTCATATGTGAATTAATTGTAGTAAATTTTTTGTAGAGGGAACATAAACGTCTTAATGTTTCCTCAAAATTTAAGAACTTCACTTTTGAATTTGATGTGTATCAAAGGCACAAATGAAGCCCTATTTATAGACTTGAGATGATGGTTCATGAAATGATAAGTCTCTTCATGAAGCCTCATGTCTTTTCATGAAACTATGTAACTTTTTATGAAACTATATATTTTTTCATGAAATTATATGACTTATCAAGATGACTATTTGTCAAGCAATATGTCTTTTCATGATTCAGTTTCATGAAAAAATTTCTCTTTATGAAATATCATGACTATTCATCGAACAACATGTCTTTACGTGAAGAAACATAATTTCAAAAAATATATCCATCCATGATCCGATATATATTTTTAAGAACTAACATACACTTTCACGAAACAACACTTCTTTTCATGAAGCAACATGTGATTTCATTAACTAACATGCTTTTTTCATGTACAACAATAAATACAATGGTAAAGTTCAATAACATACCCTGTGGTTCGGCCAATTTGTGAAAAGGTCCCTATGAATTTTTTTTTTTTTTGCAAAAGCATTCTCGTGATTCTAAACGTTAACATAAGACTCATTTTTTCAAAGTTCACTAAAAAGAGCCTACATGGCAAGGGGGTAAAATTGAAAAACCCAAAAAATCACACTATAAAAGCCCCAAAATATCAGATTCAACACTGTTTTTCTAAATCCCCAAGTGAGAGCATTTATAACTTCAGTCCCAAAATTTCTAGTTGTATGTAAACACAATCCTTCAAATTTGTGTAACAAAAGCTCTACAACAATTTCCTTGAACTTAAATTCAGAGCATTAGACAATAGAATACAAGACAACACATATAGGTTGATCTGGACACACCTCTAGCAATCATTGGTACGAGGGCATATCCAATTTGTCTTAAACAGTGAGACTACTAATTTATTGAATTGGAAATACATCACCCAATGATTGATTGCATCGTAATCTTCCTAATAGATCCTTTGGGACGCTTCTAATTAATACAAGAACAAAATCCTTAAATGTTCAAGTTCTTTTGGATGATTTTAGAACATCAAAATGATCATAATAATGAAGGTTTCAACTGAAGAGCTTTAAATTTGCTTCAGTTTTAAGATAAATTTGGATGACCATTCAAAGAAATTGTATTTAAAAAACAATTAAAATACTATGTATAATAACCAGTAAGATAACTTATATTTCCCAGAGAAGCCTCAAGTAGTAGTAAGCAAATAAAAACTCACGTTAAATCGTTCAATAAGCTCTTGAAGTTCTTCTCTTCGACTTGCAGTTCTTCTCTTCGACTTGCAACCTTTTTCCTTGTCAAAATCTGAGAGTTCAGCAATAAGAGATGGAAGCACATGAAGCAAGCCAGATAATTGTCCCCCTCAGTTTTATATATTGAATTCGCAAAAGATGCCATACTGAAATGATTACATAGGTTACAGATAATCCATCAACTTGTTTGAGCCAACCTTACTAGGATTAAAATCAGAGCAATGATATCTTTTTAAAGGACATCAGATTAATGTCAATATTTCTGTCGGTAGTAATAAAAAAAGGATACTATTTATAGCCAATAGCCAATACCCAAATAATCTATTATAAAAAAAGAAGGTAACAAATAAAAAAATTATGAACTTCTACAAAGGAAGTTTTCAAAAAAAAAAAAAAACAGTGCATCCATAAAAAACAAATAAATAAATGAAAAAAGTTGAACTAATATTCAATAATAAGATAAAAAATAGTCAGTTAAGAGGGAGCCAAGTGGTTGGATTTCAAAACTAAAGCATATTATATTTGAGACATAGGTATTGTCGTATAATGCAGCAGATCATTAAGTAAATGATTAAATAATAACTGCTCAAATAAACCTTAATTATATAGAAAAATTTGGCCAGAAAACTCATTTTCAAATTCATGCTTACCTCATTAAACAAACATATGACTTGCCATAATAGAGCGGCATTGTCATCTTCATTTCAACTTTCATACCTCATTAAATTAAATTATACATGTTAGTTTTACAACAGAAGCTCCAATTGCTAACAGCTTTTAAACGTTTTCTATTGGCAATGGTCAGGACTTGCCCAATTCAAACAAATCTTGGGGTTCAAGTTATCTTGTCAATAAAAGCTGATTTGAGGAAATTTCAAATTGAAAAATGGGCTGCATTGTTCTGTTCCTGGACAAGTTCGATTCTGATTTCGTAAAGCGTGGGAATTGGGTACGAAGATTTCTACTGATAATAACTCCAGACTGAAATATCTTCAAGTTTCCTGATATTTATAAGTCCCAGGACTGCTACAACACACTACAATATGAAAGCAAAACAACACAGCAGTACAACTCAAATTAGCAACCAAATTCTTAAATCCATCATACAAACAAATAAACAACCGCAAAATTATTGAACCTTTTGGGAATCTTTAGAGACACCATAGGCATTTAAATACATATGACCAATCAACCAAGACAGTTCTCAGAACAAAACAAAAAATCAAGCATCTCGACACAATTTTACTCACGTCGGTTTTCACAAGAATTGGGTATTCAGAGTAATATAATATGACTTTGGGATAAACAAGTAACGATTAGAATTTGGAATATACAAAGCACAAAACTACCAAAATCTTAAAGGGAAAAATGCGCAAGAGAAAGCCGAAAATAACCAATACAACAAGAAACATACAAAATCATTTTTTTACCTCAAAGAAAAGCTTTCCATCTTGAAACCTCAACATCGTAACTCTTCATAACACGCAACCTCAACACACAGCTAATTTACACTGATTACCACGGATGTAAGATTAGGGTTTCAGATCGATTTATATGAGAGTTATGTAGAATTGAACACCGAAGTGGGAAAGGAATAGCAAATTACCGATTGAGAGAGTTTTATCGGTCACATGAACATACGTTGGCTATAATCTTGACCTTCTTCACTTGAAACATTGGTTGGACAAGAGAGTTATGGAGATGGGAGGGTGAGAGGGATGGCGAGATAGATAGACTGAATTCGAGATGGCAAAGTTCCTTCCCCTTTCAATTGGGTTTTTAAATTTATTATTTTTAGTTACATAATTATTTACCAAAATTTTCCCGCTTCTAATTCCTTAATTTTTTCACTTCTTGGAAATATGTGACAGATGTGTTACCATAACTAGACTTATGTCAACATTTACAAAAAAAGTCTTGGTATAAGCAATTTTTTTTATTAAAATCTTTTTAATTACATAATTCGGTTGTTCTTCCCAAGAAATGCATCGATTCCTAGTATGTCAAATAATTCAAGCAACATTGACAATGACGCTGCTACAAATTTTGAAACTAATGTTAAGTTGCCAAAATAATGTGTGGGGAAATTATATCAAGGACCGGGTTTTAAAGGATTAAATTCATGTATGCATGTCATGTGTTCATAAAATAAATTTATGTTTTACTTTTCTATTATTATATTCATTTTTTGAACATATGGCAGACATGCAAAAATCCAATCCTTTGAACCCGGTCCTAAATATAATTTCCTGATCATATAAATCCGGTCCTTTGAACCCGGTCCATTAAATGAACCATTAACATAATGGCTCGACCATACAAATATGAGACACTTGCCATCTTTGTGGAGCAAAAGAAGATTGCATAAAGACATGATCTATAGTTTCAATATTACAACTACAAAGAGTGCAGACTGCAGCGAGAAATATCCTTAACAAATCAGTTTCAAAAAATCAACTGAATAATATCTTGAATCAGACTTATGTTCCTGTATCTATTTTCTTGTTATTTATCATGATATTTATTGCAAGACTTTTACAATGCCCATTACATATTCCTTAACAATATAATCAAGTGTCAGAAACATATAGAAGTCATTATTCATAGCTGCCACTAATTATTCACAATTGTTAGGAATAGAATTAATTTGGAAGTGCACCTGAATCGGTGAACTATTTCGGGTAGAATGACTCGCGATCTTCAATATCAAGACATCGTGTGTAAGCAAGAAAATGAGAGCATTTCAATTTGACAAACCACTAGAGCCATTGGAGGGCGAATTTTAGGATTCGTAGCAGTCCAACAGAATGCTAAATCCAAGTAGGGAAGCAAGACTTGTGCATTCACATGTTGAAGGAGCTCAACATCAAACACCTCTGAAGTCCACTCATCATTTACAGCTGACATCATCCATCTTGGAAGGTCCATTCCCTCATCTTCCAAGTACGAGTCAGTGAGATCCTTTCCTGTAAGCAATTCCAAAAGTACTACACCGAAGCTGTGTACATCAGCCTTTTGGGTTACGTTGTTAATATGTCTCACCTCTGGGGCACTGTAGCCACCAATATCCCTGAGTCCATACATGATTCCATATTCAGAGATACGAGCTTCAAGGCTCGTAGTAAGGAGAATAGTTGATGACTTGATATTTCCATGAATTGATGAAGTGCTATGAGAGTGAATGTATGCAATTGCTCTAGCAGCTCCTAGAGCAATGCCGATCCTTGCATCCCAATTTAATGAACTCCTTCCACCACTTCCATTTACTGCGTGAATTGATTCAGAAAGACATAAGAAAAAAATTATAGACCAAATAGGCAAAACTTTATTCAAAGACTTACAATGTAAAAGAGCATATACGTTTCCCATAGGCATGTAATCATACACAAGAATCTTTTCATCCTCGCTGTAAAAATAAGCAGTCAAGGGGAATATATTCTCATGATTCATCTTATCAATTGCATCTACCATCTTAAAAAAATTATACTTCGAGCTGTAAAAATTCCTCAATTGTTTTACAACCATGGGAGTCCCAATCTCTAAATTAGCCTTGTAAGTTAAAGCAAAATTCCCCTCCCCAAGCACCTCCTCAGAAGCAATCCATAAATCCTCCAAATCAAATCCCAAAACTGTCTTAATTCCACCCCTACGCTGGCCCCAGAGCTATCCTGTGGCTGGATCTCCAGGAATTTAAACATGCTCTGTTTGCTTTCGATCATCAGAAGCTTGTTTACTTCTCTTTCTTACACCACAAAATGCAATAAAACAGCCCATTCTAATCCAAGCAACTGATCCTCCTGACAATTGATTGTTATCCCTAATTGAAACACCGTTAGCATACAACAAGAGTTTCGGAAACAAAGAGAATTCCCTACATTTTGACTTTTCTTTTTCTTTTTGAAGTAATCAATCAGTTTGACTTTGATTATTACAAACACATTTATCTTTACTAGAAATTTAATATAAAATATACCATGCTTTCTATAATGATTTATTATGAAAAAGTATCCTCCAAAATTTCAATTCAACATTTTTAAATTTCAGTTAATCAACATACTGTTTTAATGATTATTTTTTTTCAAAACAATTGCAGGTGTCAAGATTCGAACCCTGATCACTTCACTCATTTTAATGATTCACATATATGTCACTGTAAATCTCACGGGACAACTATAATTCAATCTTAACTATTAAAACTGAATTAAAGGTTAACATTGACTAAAGTTGATAAACTCTACCAAATTAAAAGAATCCATATCCGTTATCATCACTTGCCCTTTCCACTCATTGGATCTAATTCAATGGTTCTGTCAAAGCAAAGCCACCAAATAACATCTCCAACATATTATTTTCAAATTAAAATTTTCCTCACTCATTTCAATGTTGGCAATCGAAAAAAAGAATCTTCTTGTACTAGTTTGTACTAATAATTCAGCTGTAGCTCACATGTGTATAACTCTTGTTTTGGCTACCAATAATTGTGTATGTACTTTTAGTTATGCTGAGCATTAACCACGTGTTGGTCAGATTCAAAGATAACAAGATCTAATTGGCACGATTTAGCATGGCTGAGTGATCGCAAGGTTTCGGCTCTAATGACTCCGAGGGGTTTTATTCTAAAATGAAGCAAAAAACATTGCTCCCCATTTTTCTACCGATAAAATAAAAGTTCAAAATATGAACAGGTGTTGTCAATACCGTTTATCTAAATAGAAAAATAGTGATTACTGCAAGTATACAGTTACAATGTAGTTTTAAAAGATATCGATCCCACAGGGAAGGACTATCTCTAAAGATCAACAAGAAAAATAGAATAGAGAAAATAAAATAAAATAGTTTTGATTTTAGTTGGGAAGAATTGGAATGATGAATGGATACATATACGTATGATAGATTAGAGAAGATAAAAGTATATAGATTTTTCCTACGAAAGTATAGCAAAGGAAACATGCAAGGTCATCAAAGATATTATGTTCACTAGATTAATTTAACAGACTTGGTTCTAAACACTCAAATATTCAATTATTCACCGCAGAGGAACACATGAAATGACTTTTCTAAATATAGTGCAAACGAATTAAGACAATTATATAAACCTGGATAACAATATTACTATGCTTAGTACGGGTCACTCTCACATAGCCACATTTAGCAAGTTACCATTCCAAAAATGTTGGCTCACTAAACAGTGTTATAATCACAGATCCTGTGATTATAAACAATCTCGTTAACCCCGAAACTACTCTTAAAGTTAACTCAAAAGCATATAACTTGATTAATGTAAAAGACTCAACACGAAATACACATTATGACACATAGATCATAAACTTCAAAATAAAAAGTATAAGTAGAGAGCGAAGCAAAGTTGTAAGGTATGCAAGTGAAAGCTAAAGTTAATCAAACCGTATCCACTCTTTAATGGGAGTCGTCAATTCTCGCAATTCCTGCGTCTGCTTTGAATTCGATCTCGACTCGTACAGAATCTCCACTAGGATGCTATTCTTTGTGAAAATCGAATAAACGAATGTTGAAGAACGAAAACTTTTATTGATAAGTGATTTGCAATTACACTTATACAACAATCACTCGAATATGTAGAGAAATCTGGTGATCGAAATAAGGATTTAAATCACTTATACATTTTCTCGCTAACACTTATGAACGTAGTGAAAACTAGATAATTTTACTCTCTATCTACACACACACACACTATATCTCTCACCTTTTCTAATTCCAATGCCACACCATGCATGAAATTTGTAATGTTTAGAGCCCTATTTATAGAGTTCGAAGGGTTGCGTCTCCATACGAAGAGTTGTGCCATTGGCGAAAGATTACATCACTTTATTGTGATTGGTTGAGTTGATTTGATCTTATCCACAATGGATAAGCACCTTTTCATAATTGGTTGACTTCCAAAAGGTGTCTTTTCATTTGTTAGTTGATACCGGTTGATGGCGGTTGATCGTTCTTATCTGGCGGTTGGTAGTTAAGAAGATTTGACCAAAAAACCGTCCAAGTCGCGACCGCGATATACAAGTCACGATCGTGAATACTTCTTTGGCAATTTTCTATTCTGAAGAATACTATGTCGCGATCGCGAGTAGTTGTCACGACCGTGAAATGTGTTTTGCTTCAGAATTCTCCTTGTAACTTTACCGATCTTTAACAGCTTCGATCCTAAGCCAAATCTTTAAGTTCCACACATCTTTTCGTACCTTTTTCACTCTTTTTACATAAAATTCCACTTTAGATCATTTTACTCCCAAGATTTACCTAGTATCTGCATTTGCACCAAAAACAACTACATACCACATGAAATCTTTTATATGAAGTATAAAAATGACTTAAACTTTAGTGTTTAGTGTATAAAATTATAATGATAATAAGTGTAATTATACACTTATCATACCCCCACACTTAACTTTTGCCTTGTCCTCAAGGTAAATTCAACAAAAGTATATAAATTGGTAATCAAGTCTGTACCTCATTTGGTGAAAGACTATTGCAGTGAGTACCACATTCCCACATTGCAAAAGATTTAAGTAGAAGCCCGAAATTTCCCACAAATTAGTAATGTGCAATTTATATAGTGTAGTTGCATACCTTTACTCTTAATGGAGAGTTAACCGAATCGCATCTTCCTATAAGCATTATATGCATACTTGAATATTTCCTTCTCTTAAGCATAGAATAAAGTATAAAGGACATAGAAAGCACACTTTGATTAATTTTCTCTGAAGGCATTTTTTGGTAACCTAGGATGCTAAAACACTTTTAGTGGCTGCATTTTGTGCTCCATACCACTCTCCCCTTTTTTTAGTGGTTGCATTTTATGCTCCATACCACTATCTCATTTTTTTCTTTTAAGCATATGTTTTTGAAGTACTTTGTACTTGGCACCCATTTTTTGTGCTATGCTTTCTTTTATTTTGTCACTCATTGAATGGTTGTAGTTTCTGCTCCGTACCATTCCTCACCTTTTGCATAACTCATTGGTTATCCTCTCTTTCTTTTGATTTTTCATTTAATACCCTCATCCTTTATTGATCAATTTCAAAGTATTATGGCTATATTTTCCCAACACTTTAAACACACTCAATACTTATAGGACTTATTCGAGATTTGCATATAAAACTCATAGTAAGAATACCATTAGATATTAATCCACTTAAACTTATGGGAAGCATTAAACTAAAACTATATAACTTATACTAATTCATATTGCATTGAAATATATATCGAAACTTTCATGGAATGTTACTCTCGAATGTTACTCACCACTCATCCTTGCCAAATCCTAAATGTTGTGCTAAAAACGCTCATACCATCAATGTGAGCTCAAACTCGAAACAAAAATTTTGTTCAAAATTTGCACTAACATTAAACTTGTAATACCTAACACTCATAATAACATTAGACAAATGTTAATAAAGTATAAGAATAGATAATGTATAAATAACACGAAAATCAACAAAAAATTTTCAAATTCTTCGATTTTTTTATTTTATTCAATATTTTTGGATTTTATGGGATTTTTACAAATGCCCCCCACACTTAAAGAACACAATGTCCCCATTTTGAGACATTTAGAAAAAATAAAAATTTAAAAGCTAAAACTAGTCTAAAAATAATTGAAAAGGAGAAAGTAAAGAAAAGAATAAACCCATTCTATTGTGAAGGAGAATCCGGGAGACTAGGAGTGAATTGACTATTTTGTTTTCTAAAGAACGAAAGTAATTTTCGAAGCATCGATTTATTACTTTTCTTTAGAATTTTCATGTCTATTTTCATAACTCCAAGTTTCGCTTGACAATTGTCCAATTTTAGTTGCATGCTCGCCTTCCAATCTTCCGGAGCTTCATCTTCTTCTTCTTCATCTTCTTCTACTTCAGGCATCGGGGTTTTTCCAGGTCAACGGCTAACGGTTGGATTTGATGGTCGATGGAAGAATCTTCATGAGCCAAGTTGAGTTTCTTGGTGCGGTTGGAATCGAAGTAGAAAGAATATACACCATCATGCTTCTAAAGTAATCCGGTGTTCTTCAAATAAGTCCCATCCATGTAGCGAGAATACTAACCCGGTTGTTGGACATAGGGGAGTTCACCTCTTGCACCCAAGATGATAGCAGTGATAATTTCAGCCTCCCCATTCTTGTTTCTCATGCTTGTTGAGTTCTTCTTCATCATATCCTATATGATATCCACGAATTCCACTTTTTGTTTCATCAAAGCATAAGAAAGAATAAACAAGTCTTTCTTTTGGACCTTAGTATTCTCTACTCGACAAAATACTGAAGTGGAAAGGTATTTATAGAGAAGAAGAATGCATTCATCCTTAATAAGTTTGCTAGGAGAGTTTTTGGGATCGAAGACACTCTTACCCGATAATTCTGCCCAAACTCGATTTGGTTGAAAAGAATCCATCATGGTTAATGAATTGACAATCTCGAATATGAACCATTCACCCATCATCTCTCTTGTGACGGTGTATTATTGTCCTGATTTTGAAACTGAATCACCCTCTTCCTTGCATCTTCATAATCGAATGTCACTAGACATTCGAGAATCCAATCTCAATTTTGTGGAAAACGCAAATCCATAAACTTTGTGAGTCCAAGAGCCGAAAGATAAACCTCCATCTCTCTAAGGAGATTCAATGTTTCCAAGATGACCAAATCTAGGAATATCATCCCGGTGATATCCAATTTGTTGAGCTTTTGAAAGCGTTTTCCTTCTTCTCTTATCTTTAAAAGGAAAGGACAATCATACTCTTCTTGGTATGATTTAGCTTCTCTTCTATTTGCTGATTTCTTCAAAGGCATCTTGATTGTTTTGAAGTTAAAAGGTTAAGAAGAAAAGGTCGAATGTTGAAGATTGAAGATAAAGAAATTTTAGAGATTTATAAGCTTTTTAAAAGGTGTGGTGGTTAGGGTTCAACTTAGACCTATTTATGGAGGTTTAAGAGATCTCTAATTGGTCATAATTGATAATATAGCCGTTTAAGCTCAAAACTAGCCGTTAATGGCGGTTTTAGCTATCTGTCGCGTGTCAGATCACGATCTGTAATGGTTATATTTTACCCATGTCACAATCATGAAGGCCAGTCATGATCATGACTTTCTTCACGATAGAAATAGAATGTTTTGATATCCAATATTCACGAGTGCGAATTGGGTTGCGGTCGTGATCTTCTTTATTCTTCAATTTTCTTCAATTTTTAGACTTGTACCTATAAAAACTTAGAAACAAAAACACAAACAAACTTTGTTAAATACAAATGATAAATATTTGTTATGATACCTTGATTTTTTTCAAGGTGATGATAGTAATTGAACATCAACGTCTTGTTGTTCAAATTTTCATTTCATATTTAGCAAATATTTACAAACTTTCATAAACACAAAAGTAAACAAAGAAACAAACACAACTAAACTGAAATGAAAAACTATACAAGGTTCTTAACTGAAAAGAAAACTATTCATTCAGGAGTGAACGATTCAATCATCTAATCAATCTTATAACGTGACTCCCATAGATCTCTTTCAACATCATACACCAAAGTATGGATGTTGTTAATCTTGCGAGGAATAGAGATTTTTTCTTCCATTAATTCATTCAACTTCCTCTTAAGATTGGTTGAACTACTCCTTTCTTCCCTAGCGATTTCTCTTTCTCGCTTTTTATCGGCTTCTACTCACTCATCCCACGACTTCCAATCATAGGTTATCCCATTTTCACCCATGTACTTAGTTAGAAATCTGTACTTGAAGAAAATTTCCGTAGTTAGTTCTGCAATTTCATCTTCGTTAATAAAGACTTCTGCATAACAAGGTAATCTCCCAATTTATCCTAACAAATTCGCCATAGTTTGGCACCCGTATGCTATCCTATAAGGATCAATTATGGCAGACATAAGAGTCCCCATCATAATCCCCGATACGTCTATAGGTATGCCATTCCAAACTGCTTCCAAGATAAACAATTCTTCAGGAATGACAGTGTCGAAACTAGATCTACCGAAAAGTGCACTACTTAGATAGAAGTGTAAAGTGAGCAAACAGGGGTCTCGGATCCACCTGCTATAGGCAGATTCCTGTTTGTATTCGTCTTTTCCAGTAAGGTGATTCCAAGTTGGTAATGGATCCCAACTAGGAAGCATTTTGTAGTAACAATCTTTAGGGAATCCCAAATTCTACTCTAATTTCTTCCTCGATAATTTATACATCTTCCCTTAATGACAAAATTCTAGATAATCCATTTTAGCATTTTCCCAAACTAATGATATCAACATATCCTTGTAGTTATCCTCACTGTTCCCAATATTCATGGAGGAATATAGAATGAAATTTAGAATCCTAAGATAATACATTACCCTCTCATAGATTTCTACATGAATGAAACTATTCTTATGGATAACATAAGAACTTGTGAATTCTGCATCTCTGATTGTTTCGAAATGATCGCCTTCCTCTCAAGAGTGAATAGGAAAAGGTGCTTCATACAACTCTTGCAGATCCGAAGGAGGAACGAGCATAGATTTGTTAGAGTGTACCATTTGAAGAAAAAGATTGATTGATTTTCAGGATTTGGAACAAAGATTTTTTCTGAAGAAAAAGGAATTTCTGATTTCAGAAGTGAAGGACTATGAGAATTTTCATTCTATATATAGAATTTGAGAGAAACTATAGAAAAACTGCTCAAACTGCTGCAGTTTTCACTCACGTCGCGATCGTGATCCTAGGTCGCGAACATAAATATACTAAAAACAAGAAATAGAAAGTTTTAATCAGGAATTCACGAGCGTGAATGGAAGTCATGAACGTGAATAGGAAAAATAGAAGAAAATCTTTTCACCTTCAAGATGATTATTTCATAATCTTTTCACATCTAAGATAAGATTAGAAAATTGTATAATATAGGAAATGAAATTAATAGATATAATTAGTATAAATACCGTATCTCTAGCAATTAATCTCTAGAACGCACTTACCTTCCCCGGTAACGGTGCCAAAAACTTGATCGCAAGGTTTAGACTATAATGACTCTGAGGGGTTATATTCTAAAACGAAGCCAAAAAACCTTGTTCCCCACTTTGCTACTGATAAGATAAAAGTTCAAAATACGAATAGGTGTTGTCAATACCGCTTATCTAAATAGAAAAATAGTGACCACTGTAAGTATACAGTTACGATGTAGTTTTAAAAGATATAAATCCCACAGGGAAGGACTAGCTCTAAAGATCAACAAGAAAAATGGAATAAAGAAAATAAAATAAACAAGTTTTGATTTTAGTTGGGAAGAATTTGAATGATGAATGGATACATATATGTATGATAGATTAGAGAAGATAAAAGTATATAGATTTTCCCTACGAACAAGCAGAGCAAAGGAAACATGCAAGACGATTTTTTAATGCTGTAACAAATGAGGGAATGGGAAAATGTCTCTACTAGGGTTTTGTAAACCCTATCCACCATTTGCTTTTTTTGGCCTGATCCTTAGCCGCCGGTCACCTATCTACTGTTTCCAGCAGCCTTCTCGCCTTGTTTCTCCTTTCAACAATGGTTTTCTATCATTCAAACACCGCTTTTATTGCTGATTGTTTCAATCAGGAGCTTTCTTTGCAACCATGAATTCCAGGATCATCAAGAAGTCAGCCACCTTTGGCTGCCTACTCAGAACGGAATGTAGAAGTCCCAAAAGCATCTTATGACCAATGATTGCTGTTTTTTAGAATTGTAGGGGTATCCATAATGTGAATACCCAATCTTATCTTCGTAATTTGATTATGGAATACAAACCTTTGATTTTATGCATTGTCGAACCTATGGTCATTTTTGAAAAAATTGCATCCTCTTTCTGGAGGCGTATTGGTTTTGTTTTGATTGATACGAATGATAAAAGTTCGTCGATGATGTGGATTTTAAAGTCTATTAACTGTGATTGGAGTCACGATATTAGCAGAAAATTGGATCAATTTATTGATTTAATTGTTCGCAAGAATAATTATACGATAAATCTTGGCTTTGTTTACGCAAGTACGAACATTAACCAACGCTCTTTTTTATTTCATGACATGCGTTTGGCTGCCATTTCGAGGGATACATGGAGAGTTTGGATAGGTGATTTTAACAGCGTATTGGGTAGCCATGAGAAGTTAGGTCACATACCTAATGCGCGTTCCTACCGGGAATTCAAGGAATGCATTGACAATTCCAATCTGATTGATGTTGCAGCGGCTGGCCCCTTTTTCACTTGGTCCAATAACCTGGGAGGGACTGACCGAGTTGACTCACACCTTGACAGAGTGCTGGTGGGTGTAGACTTTGCGGAGGGCAGCAGCTCTTTTACTACTTCGATGCTCGCCCGCCTTTATTCAGACCACCATCCAATTCTTTTTACTTTGTCTTTTGTTGGGAGAAGGATCCCTCATGTTCGATTTCAGTCTATGTGGCTTACACACTCATCTTTACGCCAAGTTATTGCTCAGCACTGGAACTCAGATTTTGCTCAGCTTCCACCTTACCAGTTACTTATGTTAAAACTCAAATCTCTTCGCCCAATCCTTCATGCTTGGAATAGGGAAGTGTTTAGGAACTTTGATGATAATATTCGTCGATGTGAGAGAATGCTTCTCGATATTCAGAGTCGTATCTCTGTGGATGGTATTAATGAGGATTTGGCAGCGGAAGAATTAGACGCTCATTCTCAGCTTGAGTTGCATCTTCGGCAACGAGAGATTTATTACAAGGAAGCGAGAGGTATTAGATGGCTGAAGGAGGGAGATAGAAACACAAAATTCTTTTATAAGGAAGCCAATGTCAAGTGGTCAACCTCGGGGATCACATCTTTGGTTATCAATGGGATTTTATCAACGAACTCTAATGACATTTCAGCTCACATTATTGATTTTTACAGCAGCCTTTTCAAGGAGGACTTGGACGTTAGAGTGGACGGTCGGCTGATTGATTCAATTATCCCAAAGAGAGTTGATGATGCTGATAATCTCCTTCTAACAGAACAGCCACAGATATTATTAGAGATACGATTCTTGAAATGGACTCGGATAGCGCTCCGGGACCAGATGGTTTCTCGGGCATTTTCTACCAAAGATTTTGGGACATTGTCGGGGCTGATGTTTGTAAGGTTTTCAGAGATTTTTTTTCTTCAAGCTTTATGCTCCCGGGGTTAAATTCGAGTTTGATGATTCTAGTTCCTAAGAAAGAAGGGGCGGACAAAGTGGAAGACTTTCGACCCATCGTGATGAACAATTTTGTCTTTAAGATTATAACAAAGATTATAGCAAATCGTT
>CATIWQ010737157.1:0-18823 GCA_949673415.1 Euphorbia schlechtendalii | reverse complement strand
TAATTTCATAAAATGATGTGTCACGTGTGCTAAAAAACATTATGTATATGTTTATGAGAATGCGTGATGTCATTGATAAAATATCAAGCAAATAAACAAAGTTCAATTTATTCAAAGATAATTCAAAAGAAGCCTCGTAGGCAAACTAGCTAAATGCTAACTATTACATAATCTTCCCTCATGCTAGTTCCCCCCATAGGTGTCCATGGACTCGAAGTGCTCCATCCGTTCTACCTTCTCAAACACTTCTTGATAGCTAGAGAAGCTATCAGATCCAAATTTGTTCTTGTATGGTGGTAGTGCGCCATCCAGCAGCTTTGTTATCATCTCTGGTAGGGTCAAACGAGTCTGCAGCCTGACTTGTAGCCATCCAACGCGTATGTAGGATTTGAAGTTTTCACCCTGCCTTTGTCTTACAACCTCCAGATGTTGCATTGTGGTTTCCATCTAAGAGTTGAAACCATAATGCCCCAACATAGCTTGAGCGAGGCTATTCCAATTAGTGGCTATATGCAGCGGAAGGTAGTTGTACCATTCGTTGACTAGTTGGCCTAAGGTGATGATGAAGAGCTTAGCCATCATTCGGTCACTGACCTTCAATACTCTCATCACCGTCTGATAATGTGTTAAGTGAGCTCATGGGTCGCCAGATCCTACGTACTTCTCAAACTACGGCATTGCAAAGTTTGGGGCCAAGCTGTCTTCATCCCTGACCATTGGTTGTGTAAGGTATATGTTTCTTAGGTGGCCACCATGAATGGCCAAGAACTATTGCCATAGTTCTACCATGCTAGGTTGTTGGAGGATGGCATCCCCTGCGCTTGGATAAGAGCCATACTGCCCTTGGGGATATACCGCAAAGTGGGGCAATTGAGGTGCTTAGAATTGTGAGGCGACTAACGTACTCCAGTTAGGAATAGGCTGTTGGGTTATTCCTTAGTAGAAAGGCCCTAGTGCGAATGCCGGCTGGATAGTTTGTCTAAGGAAGAATGGATTTTGGTTCAGCTAACCTTTTCTTACCCCAAACTGATAAAAGGTAGTTGGGGGCACCATGTGTGAGGTGGGAGGTCCCCTTGTTGGATTGACGTTGTTGAGCGATGCTAGCTGTTTGTTGTTGGTAAAAGCTGTCAGGGTAGCTGCAATCTCGGCACTCACCGACGATTGCTGAGAATTTTATCCCGTTAGGACCGGGTGATCTTCCCTTGCACCTTCTCCTTGTGGATTGGCCATAGCAGTGCGTTGAACTGAATCTGAGTTTGAACCCGAGTCCTCACTTGAGTCAGTGTACGGAACCCCCTCTAGAATGGCCACAATTGGGGAAACGTGGACCAGGCGGCGAGCCGGCCTCTTCCAAGCCCCTTTTGATACATGATGTGAAATAACATGTATGTCAATCCATTTGAAACAAACATGTTAGTTGTTACGTAAAAGAAATGAAAACATGTGGAAATGAAAATCCAACAATGGGGGTTGGAAATGTTTGGTGTGACATCGTAATGTGAGTGGTGTAAGTGAAGTGACTAAGCTACCTATGTGGTAATAGGTCAACGGTTTGAGGTGTCATCCTATGACTAGGTCTCATGGGATGAGGAGGTCAAATTGTGACGTACCCTAATGAAATGAAGACAACTACCTTATGTGTCTATCTAAAGAATGATTTGGTTATTTTGCCTAATTAGGGTAGAGTTTTGGATACCTATGTGGTCATCGCTATTTGAGGGTATGTGGTGATACGTGAATAATTGCCTTGTGTGGGCGAATGATTCGGGTATGAAGCGTATACCCTTGGCGATTTGGTAAGGTAATGAGTTTGCCTCGTGTGGGCTTAGGTTAGGATTTCGACTAGGATATCCTTTAATGTGGGAAAAAGGTTTTGGGTAGGTATTTACCCTATTTGGGCTTTTGGTGTGTATAATTACCTCGGAAGGGCTATGAGTCGGATGTTGAGTGGACACCTAATGGGTAATGTGGTGGAAAGGTTAATGCCCCTTGCGGGCTAAGTGTCGGACGTCAAGTGGACATCACGTAGTAACAGGAAGGTATGTTTGCCATATACAGGGTAAGTGATGTTCCTAAGTGGTTTTATGTTGTCCTAGGGTGACACAATCTATAGTGTCAACTGTGCCTAAGTGTATGTGGTATCATGATGATAACGTGATATGTACATTGAATATATGAGTGTGTGCATTCGAGTGTTTACATAAAAGTTTGTGGTTATTATGATATTTGTACAAAATTGAAAGTAGTATACAAGTAGCACATAGCATGCAACATCATATCTTCCCACCATACAACTCTCGCATGTAGGGTTTTTGGTTAGTCTCTATTCTAGGTTTGGTTCATCTTAGTATCATGAAAATACTAAGGAGCGCACCTGTAGAAAAATATAATGCATGATCGCGTTTGTTGGGTAACACCCTAGGGAAAATGCCGAGGGGTTATTTACAAGAGGTTTATAAATGGGTTGTTGATGTAGAAGGTTCTTATTGGGCCAAAATACACTCCAAGCCTCTAAAGAGGGAGGTACATGCGATATGGCAACAAGTGCTCCACCCACTCAAGTACTATCTTTTCTCAGGGAGGTAGATTAGTAAAAGAGACAGCTTCGCGGTAATAAGGGTACCTTAGACTTATGGGCTAATACATTCTACTGCAATGCGTTATTATGAATATGTTATAATTAAGAGAAAATGAAAAAATGTGATCAATAATTTTTGGCACTTATCCAAAAACTAAAACCTTTGAAAAAACAAGTTTTAGAAAAATCCCTAGCAGAGTCGCCACTATGAGAGGATGACACGGAGCAGCGGGGTGTTTGAAAAAAGGTGCACCGGGTCGGGGACCCAGGAAAAAAAAAGGTTGAAAAGAGAAAAGCGAAAACATTTTAGATCGGTTCGAACTCGAATCTGCCATCTCCTATTGTGGAGTCGCCTCCTGGATTAGCTCTTTCCAGGAATTAGAGTCCTGTGACGCTTAACGTCTGGGGGATGGCCCACTAAGACACAGAGATTCGAGTCCGGGATAAGTTGCTTATTTCTCATTGGATCACATTATATTACATCTATAGAAAACGGTATTCTTTTAATTGTGCATATTCGCACTTAGGTCGTTTTTTATTTTAAATGCATGATTCACGTATTGCAAAATAAACCATTCACAAAGCGGAATAATAAACCATCCACAAAATAGTAAATAAGTGCCGAAAATAAATGCAGAAAGTAAAAATTACAAGGCTTCCAAAAATCGGGGGATGCAACCACCCGCTAACCTATTAATTACATTTCCCAAAAATTAAAATTGCGATACCCGAAAGAAAATTAAAATCCTAAAAATACATTTAATCCTAATCTATCTGCATCCACAAAGGTAAGCAGAGGAGATATCACGTACGTTCGATTTTGAATTTAACGAGGCCCGTGTGGCCTAAAAATGAAAATCAATCGCGATAATATGTTTGTTATTTTAAATAAAATAATTCGTTTAATTAACATGTTGGTTGCTCATTTTAATTAATGAAATTGCTTGCATGGTAAATTGGTGAGGGCTGTTATCCGGGAATATGTTTTATTCCCTTTGTGGGGGTGTTCTAACATACATCTTCTTTTAATAAAGAAAAATAAATGAACAAGAATTACAACAGTTGAAATAAAATAAAGTGATAAAAATCCTTGGTTCACAGATAAAATCAGAAGAAGATTGAAAGCACGGGAATTGCAATTCTAGGAACTCAGAGGCTTACTCTTGCGGTATGAATCCACTTCGGCGTATCTGTTCGGCCTTTGGAAATCCTCCTCGTCCTTTAGTTTAGGTGAAATTGTTGATATAAAAGTCCAAAAAATCTTCATTTAATTCTTGAAATTTTAGTGTAATTTAATTGGAAAATACGTGTTTATTTATCCAAAAGATAATCAGACTCGGGTTCTAAATTTGTTTTAGACCCGAGAATATCTGAGGATTTAAGAAGAAAAGATGAAGAAATTTGATTAAAAGATGAAGAAATTTGGTTAAAAGATGAAGAAATTTAGGATCCAAAAGAGTTTTGGATCCGAGAAAAAAAAAGAGGAAAAGAAAAGAAAGTACTTTTGTTCTGTGTTTTTTTTATCTGAAAGAGATAATTTTCTCTGTATTTTCGAGCCCCCTTTTCTTTGAAAATCCCTCTTATTTATAGGGAAAAAACAAAATTTTTTTTTGTGTCCCCCTTGCTGGAGTGGCTGGCCCCCCTCGCTGGAGGGTGCCCATGAATTTATTTATTTTATATATATTTATTTATATATATACAAGTTTATGTATATCCAAACTTCCAAAAAACCCAATTAAATTATTTTGGACCCTTAAAAAAGTTACTTATGTCCCTTAAAAATATTTTAAGTCCTTAAATTTTCACTTTGAGGCTTTTAAAATATTTATTTAAGGTCCCAAACATTATTTTTAACGAGGAGAACTCCCATTTGAAGATCGTTGGATGGCCGAAAATTGTGTAATTCGAGGATAAATATCCTGAAAAACCGTCATCATTGAAAGCGCGAGCTAGTACAAAATCCCGTGCTCACAGCGGGCTCACAAGGACTCCCATTTTGAGATGAGGTACAACACGGCAACCGATCGGGTGAAGGACCTTGAAGCCAAGCTTGCTACAGCCACTCGGAAGGTGGATGAGGCCGAACTTACTTGCACAAGGGTGAAGAAGGAGGCTGAGAAGGTGACCGAGTCCGCAAAGATATTCGAGGAGGTGACTATTGACCACTTTTCTACTAATAATATAAAAGTTCTAAATATGAACAAGTGTGGTCAGTACCGCTTATCAAATAGAAAAATGGCGATAACTACAAGTACATAGTTGCGATGTAGTTTTTAAAGATATTGATCCCACAAGGAAGGAATTCGATTCTAAGGATCAACTAGAGATACGGAACAAAAGAAAATAATATAAATTGAAAGTTTTGAATGGTAGACTTATGAATAGATAGATGCATGAGCAGATGAGAGAAGATGTGAAGCATATAGATATTCCCTAAGAACAAGTGTAGTGGAGTAAAATATGAAAAATAATTAAGAATGTTTTATGCATTAGATAACTTCATCAAACTCGGTTTTAGACTCCCAAATATTATATAATTCACTACAGAGCAACACATTAAATGACTTTTCTAAATCTAGGGTAAACGAATTATGACACTTATAAAAACCTAGATAACAATAATACCATGCTTAGTACGCGTCGTTCTCATATAGCCATATTTAGCAACTTACCACTCCAATAATGTTGGCTCACTAAACAGCATTGTACTCACAGATCCAGTGATTATACACAATCTTATTAACCCCGAAACTACTCTTTTAAAGTGAACTCAAAAGCATATAACTTCATTAATATAAGTGACGTAAGATAAAATACTCGTTTTGACACATAGACATATTGTAAACTTCGAAATAGAAAGTAAAGTTGTAAGGTATGCAAATGAACGCTAGAGTTGATCAAACCATATCCACTCTTTTAATGGGAGTCATCAATTTTCGTAATTCCTATGTCTACTTTGAATTCGATCTTGACTCGTACAGAACCTCCTTTCGGATGCTATTGATTATGAATATTGAACAAATGAATGTTGAAGAGAAGAAACTTTTATTGATAAGTGATTTACAATTACACTAATACAACAATCGCTCGAATTTGTGGAGAAATCTAGTGATTCAAATATAGAATCACTTTTACATTTTTCTATCTAACACTTTGAACTTAGCAAAATCTAAATACCTTTCACTCTCTACCTATCATGTATTCTTGCCTAAGTATATCTACCTTTCGACACACGAAATGGTTGATTTGCACTATTTATAGAGTGTGAAAGGTTGCGTCTATCAAAATGATTAGATGTCCATTGGTGAAGGGTTGCATCATCTTCATGTGATTGGATGCAAGATTTCATCCTGATCTTCAATGGATAGGCACCTTTTCGTGGCTACATTGTCTCCAAAAGGTGTCTCTTCATTTGACAGTTGATGGCGGTTGATCATTCTTATCCATTGGAAGTTGAGAAGAGTTGGTTAAACCCATATCGATTCATGAGCATCCCATACATGTCACGAGCGTGAATGTGAGTTAGTAACTGACTGATTGTGAAGAATGATAATTCGCGATCATGATAGGTAGTTATGTACATGATTTGGCCAATCACAAGTAAGAATCACGATCGTGACATGTTTGTGACTCATGATTTTCTTCATGATCGTTCTTTGCAACTTTACCGATCTTTGACAACTTCAATCCTAAGCTAATTCCATGCATTACACGCATCTTTTTTGCACCTTTTTCACTCTTTTTGCATAGAATTCCATCTTTAATCATTTCACTCCCAAGATTCACCTAGTTTCTGCACTTGCATAAAAAAACTACATACCAATCTTTTATATGAAGTATAAAATGACTCTAAACCATATCATTTTATTAGTAAAAATATCAAGATAATAAGTGTAATTGTACACTTATCACCAATCGCAAGATCCATCAAGTTAGAGGAGGCCTTGAGGAAATTTGAGAAAGAGCAAAAAAATGCCATGTTAGCTGCAGAGGTGATCACTAACCGCTTGCTAGAGTGGTGCTATCTTTATAGGGAAAGGGTGTTTCTCTCAAGCGAAGCTCTTCATCCAGACATACCGGATGACCTCGTTATGGAGGTGGACTTTCCTAACTATGAGGATCTAGATGCTCATCAAAAGGAGAAGGAACACCAAGAGCTTGCTGACCAAGAGGTAGACCGAGTCCCCCAAGGTAATGGTGAGGTGGCTATCCCTTCAACCGAGGATGCTCAGGAGTTGGTTGCTCATGTCTCCTCTTCTCCTCAACAACCTTAGATTTTTAATTTTTATAATTTGAGCCCATGAGGTGAATACTTTTGTAAGCCTTTTCAGGCTATTTAGTCCTTGGTGATTGGTATTTAATTATGTTTTGCTTCTCGACTTTTGTCATCTTGTTTTGTTTGTTGCCTTACTTTTTTATCATGCTTTTTTCAAACAAATAGCAAAAGATAACTAAGTTAAAATGGGCCCTCTTTTAAATTCTTTAAATGCATAAGAGGCCGATATCAACTACCAAACTAAGCCATGTAGTGAGTAGTGGGAGCCGGTTGCACTAAGCTCGTGTGCTCAACCGTCCCTTAGAGGGTTTTGGCTAGTTAGGCTACTCGATTCCCTAAGAACTTATCGTGAGTGAATTTCAAATAGTGTGATCAGTACTACTAAATTGTACAAATTTTTTTGAGTGAATTTCTTTTTCATTAAAAAGAGTAAAATATGACATCGGCCGGTGTCTATCGAACCGTTATCTGGCTTACAACCCATTAGGGTTGGGTGCCTCGTTAAAAACCCTATATGGAAAAACTCAGTGGGAGAAAATCCATATCAAGGAAAAGAGTGCACCTGATTATTCCTTATTGTTAGGTGGAAGTGAAGTATTTTGTAAGAGTGGATATGTTCAAAATTCTAGGCAACTTTTATCCATCCGTCTCTTTTAGTCTATAGGTAGCAGGTCTAATGACCTCATCAATTATGTAGGGGTCTTCCCAGTTGGCTCCTAGCATGCCTTTTCCTTCTAGTTTCTGCAAGGTGGTTGAATCTCGTAATACTAAGTCTCCTTCTTTGAGCCGCACTTCTTTGACTCTTTTGTCATGTATCTTGTGATCTTTACTTTGTATGTTACCATCCGGATGAAGACTTGCTCACGCCTTTCTTCCAAGCTGTCTAGGTGATGGAGCAAGTTGATGTGATTTTATTCTTCGTTGTAGAATTAGACTCGATCTGATGGAGCTCCAATCTCAACCGGTATGACCATCTCGACCGCATAGACGAGCAAGAAGGGGTTTCTCCAGTTGGCTTGCAAGGGGTTGTTCGGTAGGACCATAGCATGTTGTTTATCTCCACATCCCATTCTCCTTTCCTTCCTTCAAGGCATTTTATGATGTGTTCAACAAGCATCCTGTTGGTAACTTCTGTTTGGCCGTTGGTTTGTGGATGAGCGAATGAGAAGTGTTGCTTAATTTTAGCTCATCATAGAAGGTTCTGAACTCTATTGAAGTAAATTGTGATCCATTGTCTGAGATGATTTTTTGCGGTACGCTAAAATGGATTATGATGTTATACCATACAAAGTCAATGACTTACTTTGGGGTGATGGTGCTTATAGAGAGCACTCCCCCCCACTTGGAGAAGTGGTCAATCACCACAAAGATGAATATTTTCTACTGGATAGCTGTAGGCATTAGACCGACGATGTCAATTCCCCATGTGGAGAAAGGCTACACGGTGTAAATCAATATTTGCATGGCGTGCTGGATATGGGTCTTTCGTGCTTGAATTTGGCATTGATGGTAATTTGAACCTATTTTTCTATGTCGAGGTTCATGGATGGCTAGTATTACCCCATGAGCTTGATATGATGAATCAGAGTTTCAGCCGCTTGGTGTGATTCGCAAGTTACCTCATATATCTCGGTGATGACATATTAGCCGGCCTCAGGTGTGATACACTTGAGCCACGCATCAGTGTGGAATCATCGATAGAGTTAGCTGTTGATTACTGCATATCTTGATGATTGTTTCACCACTTTGGTAGCAAGCGCCTTGTCATATGGTAATTTACCATGTGTCAAGTAGTCAATGATTAGCTTCATCCATCCGAGCTCTCCTTTCTCCAAGAGCATGACGTCTTTTGCTTCGCTAGACGGTGTTTAGATGATTTCGAATGGATATTAGAGCGATCTCCAGTCGTCCTTTGAAGTTGCAGCTTTTGTGAGCTGGTTTGCTTCTTCATTTTCGACATGGGATATGTGTTCCACCTTCCAGGTGGTTCCCCTTGATTCTATCTCGATGGTTACTGAGTGACCTTCTCAAGGTATTTTATCATTCTCGCTTCCTTGGTGGCGAAGTTCTTATTGACCTAGTTTGATATGAGTTTTGAGTCACTCATGATTTTTACGTGGTCCGGGGAGATTTCTCGAATGAGTTCAAACCCCTTGATCATCGCTTTATATTTAGCTGTATTGTTAGTTACTGGTTAGGTGAGTTCAGTTGCATAGGCGAATTTTTTCTTTCTGACCCATTGATCATGATCCCTACACCTGGCTCTTCTTGTGATGAAGCACCGTCTACGTATATGGTCCATTCTTCCATTTTAGGGGTGTTCTTTAGGTTGAGTCCTGTGTACTCGATCACGAAATCCGGTAAAACCTATGCTTTTAGGGCTTTGAGGGTTTCAAATCTTATGTCAAACTTGCCCAAGTGGATGGTCCATTTGGTGAGAGGGCAGAACGTTTCGGGTCTCTACAAGACCTTTTATAGTGGGTAGCTCGTTCTTACTGTTACTATATGGCTTTGGAAGTAAGGGCGGAGACCGATGGTTATGGATATGAGTGTAAGTGCCAGCTTTTCTATCTACGGGTATCTTGTTTCTACACCTCTGAACATTTTGCTCATGTAGTACACCGAGCGTTATCCTTTGCTATTTTCCTTAATCAGCACTAATCTGACTGCTTCATTTATTACTGCCAAGTAGAAACATAGGTCTTTGCCTTTTTCTGGCCGGCTGAGTAGTGGGGGGGATCTAAGGAAGGTTTTGATGTTATCAAAGGCTTCTTAGTAGACTCCATCCCATTTGAATGACTGATATTTTTTATGGCCTTTTAGAATGGTAGGCATCTTTTAGCTGAGAAGGAAATGACGCATCCTAGGCTATTGATCCGGCCATTCAGTCTTTGCACTTCTTGCATTATCCTTGGAGGTTTCATTTTTATGATTGCGTCAATCTTCTTCGGGTTCACATAAATCCCTCTTTGCGAGATGAGGTATCTTAGGAACTGGCCACCCTTCACCTCGAAAGTGCAGTTTTCTGGGTTCAACCGAAGTTTATGTTTTTGCAACATTTTGAAGACGGTTAGGATGTCTTCCACGTGTGTTTCTTCGTTCTTTCTTTTGATGATCATGTCATCCACATAGACTTCGACCGTGTGACAGATCGAATCTCTAAACATTTCATTGACTAGGCACTGGTATGTTACTCTAGCATGTTTTAGTTCGAACGGCATGATTGTGTAACAATAGGTCCCCTCATGAGTAATGAAGGATTTTTTTTCTTGGTCATCCGGGTGCATGTCTACCTGGTGGTAGCCTACCTTTGCGTCTAGGAAATAGTAGATGGCAAAGCTAGCAGTTGAATCGATGAGTTGATCGATGTTGGGTAAGGGGAAACTATCCTTTGGTGTAGCTTTGTTGAGGTCGGTGAAGTCGACTCGCACATTCTCCATGAGGCGCTTGCTTTTTTTATGAGCATAAGGTTGGCAAGCCATTCTGGTTAATGTACAGTTCGTATGTGGCCGACTGAAAATAACTTTTTTACTTCCTTTTCGATGGCCTTTTCCTTTCAGGGGCATGGTTTCTCTTTTTTCTTTTGACCGGTATTGTGTTTAGGTGGAGATCAAGTTTGTGAGTAATGAATTCCGTTGGGATACCCAGTAGGTCACCATTACCCTATGAGAACATGTGTTGTTCTTCTATGAGAACTTTGCATATGTCATTCTTTATTTGCTCATCCATGTTTCGTGCTATTTTTACTTGTCTCTCAAAAGAGATCATGTACATTTCTAGGTTACCAATTGGTTTGGCCTTTTCCTCCTTGCTCCCTTCGCCCTCTTCTGGTTTGGTTTTAATCAAAGCCAAGTAAGCTTCATGATCCACTCGGGGGTTTTTGATAAGTGTATGATTACACTTATTATCTTTTTATTTTTACTCAGAAAATGATGTGGTTTAGAGTCATTTTATACTTCATATAAAAGATTTCAAGCGGTATGTAGTTGTTTTTTATGCAAGTGTAGAAACTAGGTGAATCATGGGAGTGAAATGATCAAAGATGGAATTCTATGCAAAAAGAGTGAAAAAGGTGTAAAAAGATGTGTGGAGTGCAAGGAATTGGCTTACGATCGAAGTTGTCAAAGATCAGTAAAGTTGCAAAGAAGAATCATGAAGAAAAGCATAAGTCACGACCATGTTACGATGGTGATTCCTACTTGCAATTGGCCAAATCATGCTCACGATTAAGTATTGTGATAACGACTTATCATTCTTAACAAAAAGTCAGTTACCAACTTACATAAATGATGGTGACATGTATGTTACGCTTGCGAGTCATGAAGGGTTTGATAAACTCTTCTAAACTTCCAAACACTAGATAAGAACGATCAACAGCCATCAACTGTCAAGTGAAGAGATACCTTCTGGAGATAATGCAACAACAAAAAGGTGCATATCCATTGAAGATAAGGATGAAATCTTATATCTAATCACATTGAAGATGATGCAACCCTTCACAAATGGACATGACTATTCGTTTGGATAAATGCAACCTTTCACACTCTATAAATAGAGGTTCAAATCAACCATTTCGTGTAGATGGAGTGAGATGACATGTATGGCATGATACATGATAGATAGAGAGTGAAAGTTATATAGATTTCTTTAAGTTCAAAGTGTTAGAGAGAAAAATGTATAAGTGATTCTATTCTTGCTTGAATACTAGATTTCTAGCGATTGTTGTATGAGTGTAATTTCAAAGAACTTATCAATAAAAGTTTCTATTATTCAACATTCATTTGTTCAACATTCACAAGGAATAGCATCCTAACTGAGGTTTTGAACGAGTCGAGACCTAATTCTAAGTAGATGCAGGAATCACGGGAATTCATGACTCCCATTAAAGAGTGGAAGCAGTTTGATCAACTTTAGCTTTCACTTGCATACCTTACAACTTTATTTTATTTTCTACTTATACTTTCTAATTCAAAGTTTATGATATGTCTATGTGTCATAAAGAGTATTTCGTCTTATGTCACTTATATTAATGAAGTTATATGCTTTCGAGTTGACTTTAAGAGTAGTTTCAGGGTTAACAAGATTGTGCATAATCACTGGATCTATGATTATAACACTGTTTAGTGAGATAACATTTTTGGAGTGGTAACTTATTAAATATGGCTATGTGAGAGCGACCGGTACTAAGCATAGTATTATTGTTATCCAAGTTTTTATAAGTGTCATATTTCGTTTACCCTCGATTTAGAAATGTCATTTCATGTGTTGCTCTGTTGTAAATTATAGGATATTTGGACATCTAGAACATGGTTTGTTGAAGTTATCTAGTGCATAAAACATTCTTGCTTTTTTTGTATATTTTATTCCACTATACTCGTTCTTAGGGAATATTTATATGCTTTGCATCTTCTCTAATCTGTTTATGCATCTGTCCATTAATCAGTCTACCATTCAAGACCTTTAACTTATTTTATTTTCTTTCATTCCATAACTCTATTTGATCCTTAGAACCGAATTCCTTCCTTGTGGGATCGATATCTTTTAAAACTACATCACAACTGTATACTTGCAGTTATCATCATTTTTCTATTTGATAAGCGATACTGACAACATCTATTCATATTTAGAACTTTCATATTATCAATAAAAAAGTGGCGAACAAGTTTTTGGCGCTGTTTCCGGGGAAGGCAAGTGTGTTCTGGAGATCAAGTTGCCGGAGAATGGGCAATTATATTTATGTGTCAATTAGATTTATTTGTTTTTGTTTTTGGTTTTATGTGTTTATATTTTGTTATTAACATATTTTTCTTGCTTATTCATTGATTTTTCTTTCTAGCATGTGCATGCCAAGTACGCGTAGTTCGGGGGAATGTTTGCCATCTTTCAAATCAAAAATAGAATGATTTGCTAATAGTAGAAAATGGATAAATAAGAGATAAAGAAAAAGTATGGTTGATGAAGAACAACCAAATAATGATCAGCCTCAACCAAGGCTCATGTATTATGTCATTCTGACAATCAACGGTAACAATCAGGGAAATTCTAGACCACCAATTAAAGCAAATCAGTTTGAAATCAAGCCAGCATTGCTTCAAATGATCAGCAATAATGTGCAATACTATGGTCTACCCAATGAAAATCCGAATGCTCACATTGCAAACTTTCTAGAAGTCTATGATACTTTCACAATGCTCAATGTTCCTGATGAAGTAGTTAAACTTTGCTTATTTTCATTTATGCTCCGTGACAAAGCAAAAGTTTGGTTGAATTCATTACCCCCAAATTCAATAACCAATAGGAATCAATTAGCACAAGCCTTTCTGACTAAATACTTTCCTTTAGCCAAAACCGCAAGACTCATTAAAGAAATAACTTCCTTTACTTAGAAGGATAGTGAATCCTTGTACAAAGCCTAGGAACATTATAAGGAACTTCAGCGAGTTTATCCTCATCATAGTTTACCCCAGAATGTGATTTTGTAAACTTTCTACAACGAAATAAATCATGCAACAAGAGGAGCGATTAATGCTATGGCTGCGGGATCTCTTATGAAGAAGATTAGTCAACAAGCCTTTGATCTTTTTGAAGATATGGTAAAATAACAATAGTATGTGGCCAGTGGAGAGTGCATAAGTAAGTACTACTAATACTACTCATTCACATGTTGCATCTACATCTTCTAGTTTAGTTAAAAAGGTCAATGAATTAGACCCTATTTCTGTTATGCAAGCTCAAATATCTGCATTGTCTCATAAGATAGATAATATACATATAAGTAAGAGTAACCCTTTGACATGTGAAAATTATGGCAACCTAGGACACATTGCTTTTGAGTGTAACTTTAACCCATGTGTAGGGGAGTAATTAACTTATATTCAAAGTCAAGGGAATTCTTATGGAAATAATTATAGGAGTTCTAATTGGAAGTATGGTGATAATCAATAAAAGAATTATCAGAGTAATGATAGAATAGGGCAGTTGGTTAGTAAGATAGACAAGTTTCCAGAAGGAGTTTGTAATAGACAATTAGAAGCTGAGGAATGTTAGAAGAAGTCAGAGAATAAGATGGATCAGATGTTTAAGAATCAATCATCTTATATTCATAATTTGGAGATACAAGTTTGTCAATTAGTGAGCGCTATTCCATCTAGGGGAAAAGGCCATTTACCTAGTAACACAAAGGGAAATCCTAAGGAAAATGTGCATGCTATAGCCCTTCATGCTGGTAAATTACTAGATAAATTAGATCTTTCGGGTATGCTTGCTAATGATGTTGTTGAATTACCGGATGATTATCCAAGTAAATCCAATGATAAAGCAGGAGTGGATGAACAAGTTAATTCCAGAACATTTGCACAAAGAATGAAGAAGAAGAATGAGGATAAGCAATTCATCAAGTTCATCAACAAACTTAAAGGTTTGGAAATCAATCTTTCGTTCATTGAAGCCATTACAAAGATTCCAAACTACGGTAAGTTTATTAAAGAACTTTATCTCGTAAGCGTAGTTTAGAAGGAATATCAAAAATATCTTTAACTGAAATTTGTAGCAAAATAATAACTACTACAATGCCCACTAAACTTAAAGATCCAGGAAGTTTCACAATACCGTGTAAACTTGGAAACATTTCCTTTCCAAAATGTTTATGTGATCTTGGGGCTAGTATAAATCTTATTCCTTTATCCATGTTCAAAGAGTTGAAGCTTGATGATGAAGTTTAAAGGACAAATATGGTCTTGCAATTGGCCGACCAGTCTATTAAAAGTCCTTATGGCATAATAGAAGATGTGCTAGTTAAAGTGGATAAGTTTGTTTTTCAGATAGACTTTGTTGTGCTAGATTTTGCATATGATGAAAAATGCCCTATAATCTTAGGAAGACCTTTTATGCATACTGAAAAAGCATTGATAGATGTGTCGGAAGGCAAAATTAAGTTAAGGATAGGTGACGATACTATTGAGTTTAATATGGATGAGGCTTATAAATATCCAATGGATGAAGACATATGCATGAAACTTGACTTGATCGATGATTGCATTCAATAAGTTGTCAAGTTAGATTTCATCCTTGAATATGAAGTCAAGGAGTTGGGAAACTCCATTGGTACTTAAATCTCTTATCTTATCTTTTCCAATATATATATATATATATATAGTAGTTTATTTTTATTTTTATTTTGTTTTTGTGTGTGTTATTAAGTTAGTGTCGTTTAAAATAAAAGAAAAGTGAAAAGTTTTTGGATTCTAACATGTCGCGCTCGTGACCTGTTTCACGCTCATGAATGGAGTTGTTAAAACATTTTGTTTCCATCTAATTGAAAGTCACGATCGGGATGATCTTTCGAGATCACTAAATGCACGAATTCATAATAGTTATTGCTGTAACATCCCTTTTTCAAACAGTTATATTAGATATGTATCCATTGAAAAAGCAACATACTCTATTTCTTATATATATGTAACTATTTTCCTAGCTGCTTTTCACAAATAAATCACTCTTTTTCACAACTTCAATCTCTTGCCAAGCAAATTTTCTCTATTTTTTCCCAAAATCAAAACATAAATCTTTCTTTCAAATTCTTAAATTAAATTTCAATGGATCCAATGAAATCAGCAGCAACCAAGGGAAAGAATAAATTGCTCAATCAACAAACCAAGTATGGATGTCCTTTTCGGATCTATGGTGAAGAAGAAGTTGAGAGATACATGAGGATTAAGAACTTTTATTTCCAACGTACACTCATCTATGATCCTACTTTTGTAATTAATGCTGGAATACATGCGGAAGTAGAGGAATACTTTTCGCTATTTCGGTTGGAAAGCTTTATCAACATGCATTCCCTTTTTAATGAGGAATGGGTCCTCGAGTTTTTGGTTATTGTTAAGGAGGATGGGAATTCTTTCAAAAGGAAATTAGGAATGAAGGGGATGAGTATAAGTTCAATTTAATGGATTCTGTTAAGTGGTTTGGTTTTGGAGAATCCTATGAAGAGGTTGAAAAGGAAGATGATTATGATCTAGCGAGTGTATGGGCTGAGTTACCGAGATTGGATCGATACAATGTCAAAAACTCATCCAACAAGAACATTCGGAGTAACAGCCTTCTTTACCTTCACAAGTTTATCTCTCAAAGTCTTTTCTTCTGACACGAGACTACCAAGTGTCGATGAAAGATTTGGTTGTATTGGAGTGCATAGTTTCGCAATTAAGGCCAAAGTTTTTAATTTACATGTTGGAATCCATCACTGGTCTCACTTCACATAAAAAGGCTAGAGTTGAAGGTGCGAATATAATTTGAAGAATTATTTTGGGAGTGAACAACAAACTGCCATACCGATATATAGTCCTAGAGAGAAGTTCAAGTTTATGGGAGGAGTTTCCATGAAGAGAGCAGTATTAGTAAAGGAAGAGCAAGGTAAATTTATGTTTTTACCATATGGAGTAAAGGTTAGAAAATTAAGAAACTACTTCTCGAGAGAACCAATCTGACAAAGGCATTGAAGAAGTTTAAATTGGATGTTGTGAAGCGAGACAAGCCCCTGGGAGTTCACATGCTAATGAAGATACTTGGAGAGGGAAGTTTGTGAATGATGTTAATCAAGCATGCCTTGATATAGTTTCCAAACAACAACATGTTCGTCAACTCACAAAATCCAACATTTCTTTAAACCGAAAGTTGAGTTCGTACTTCAGGAAGCAGAATATGGATATCTCACCAAGTCCTCCATATTCAAGTTCGGAAGAATGAAAATAACCGAGTCAAATTTCTTTTCTTTTTCTTTTTATTTTCTTTTTTTTCATTTACTTTGTGTGTTTTGTGTTTTTTTTCATTTCTAGTTAAGTCTCTCACAATGAGGACATTGTGTTCTCTAGTGTGGGGGGGCACTTGTATGAAATCCAGAAATCCAAAATAATCAAATAAAATTAAAAAATTGAAGAATGAAAAATGTTCTTGATTTTGTGTTATTTATACCTTATCCATACCTATACTATACTAGCATATGTTCTAAGGTTATTGTGAGTGTTAGGTATTACAAGTTTGATGTTGGTGCAAATTTCGAAAAAAAAAATTTCTTTCGAGTATGAGCGCACATTGAGAGTGTGAGCGCTTTAGTAAATTGCCACGACATTTAGCATTTGGCAAGGATGAGTGGTGAGTAACATTCAATAGCAACATTCCAAATAAGTTTCAATATATATTTCAATGCAACATGAATTAGTATAAGTTATATAGTTTTATTTTAATGCTACCGATAAGTGTTGAGTGGAATAATATCTAGTAGTGTTATTATGTTCGCCACTTTTCTACTAATATTATAAAAGTTCTAAGTATGAACGGGTGTCATCAATACCGCTTATCAATTAGAAAAATGATGACAACTGCAAGTACATAGTTGAGATGTAGTTGTAAAAGATATCGATCCCACAAGGAAGGAATTCGGTTCTAAAGATTAATTAGAGTTACGGGGTAAAAGAAAATATAGTGATTTGAAGGTTTTGAATGGTAAATTGATGAATAGAGAGATGCATGAACAGATTAGAGAAGATGCAAAGTATATAGATATTCCCTAAGAACAAGTGTAGTAGAGTGAAATATGCAAAATGATCAAAGTTGTTGTAAGCACTAGGTAACTTAAACCAACTTGGTTCTAGATGCCCAAATATTCCATAATTCATCGCAGAGCAACACATGAAATGACTTTTCTAAATCTGGGGTAAATGAATTATGACACTTATAAAAACTTCGACAACATTAATACTATGCTTAGCATTGGTCACTCTCACATAGCCATATTTAGCAAGTTACCACTCCAAAAATGTTGGCTTACTAAACAGCATTGAAATCACAGATCCAGTGATTATACACAATCTTATTAACCCCAAAACTACTCTTAAAATCAACTCAAAAGCATATAACTTAATTAATATAAATGACGCAAGATGAAATACTCATTATGACACATAGACATATCATAAACTTTGAATTAGAAAGTATGAGTAGAAAACAAAGTAAAGTAGTAAGATATGCAAGTGAAAGCTAAAGTTGATTAAACCGTATCCACTCTTTAATGGGAGTTGTCAATTCCCTCAATTCGTGCGTCTACTTTGAATTCAATCTTGACTCATACAGAACCTCCGCTAGGATGCTATTCTTTGTGAATATCGAACAAATGAATGTTGAAGAACAGAAACTTTTATTGATAAGTGCTTTTCAATTACACTCATACAACAATAGCTCGAATATGTGGAGAAACCTAGTGATCCAAATAAGAATCGAATCACTTATACATTATTTCTCTCTAACACTTTGAACTAGCAATATCTATATCTTTTACTGCCTATCTATATCATACACGTTATCATTCATGTCATCCACTCCATCTCTTCGAAAATGGTTGATTTTGTACCCTATTTACAGAATGCGAAGGGTTGCGTTTATCCAAACGAAGAGTCGTGTCCATTGGTGAAGGGTTGCATCATCTTCCATGTGATTGGATGCAAGAATTCATTCTTATCATTTAATAGATAGGCACCTTTTCGTGGCTTTATTATTCCCAAAAAGTGTCTTTTCGTTTGATAATTGGTGGCGATTGATCGTTCTTGTCCGGCGGTTGGAAGTTGAGAAAAGTTATCCAAAACCATCACAAGTGGCGAGGGTGACATACTTTTCGCGATCGTGAATATAAGTTGGTAACTTTTTGATTGTGAAGAATGACAAGTCGTGATCGTGATAGGTAGTCGCGGGCGTGATTTATCCAATCATGAACAGGAATCACGATCAGGATATGTGCTTTTCTTCATGGTTCTTCTTTGCAACTTTGCCGATCTTTGACAACATCAATCCTAAGCCAATTCCTTGCATTCCACACATATTTTTGCACCTTTTCACTCCTTTTGCATATAATTCCATCTTTGATCATTTCACTCCCAAGATTCACCTAGTTTCTGCACTTGCATAAAAAACAACTA
>CATIWQ010737044.1:0-20073 GCA_949673415.1 Euphorbia schlechtendalii | reverse complement strand
ACTCCCATTAAAGAGTGGATACGGTTTGATCAACTTTAGCTTTCACTTGCAAACCTTTACAACTTTACTTGTTTCTTCATCTTATACTTTCTCTATCGAAGTTTATGATATGTCTATGTGTCATAACGAGTAATTTGTCTTATTTTCGTTTACATCAATTAAGTTGCATTCTTTCACATTGATTTTAAGAATAGTTTCGAGGTTAACGTGTTTCGATAAGTGATCACTGGATCCGTGATTTAATGCTGTTTAGTAAGCCAACAGTTTTGGAATGGTAACTCGCTAAATGTGGTTATGTGAGAGCGACCCGTACTAAGCATGGCATTGATGTTATTCAGGTTTTTGTGAATTGATGCAATTCATTTACCCTAGATAAGAAAAGTCATTTCATGTGTAACTTTATGTGCCGCATAATTGAATCTTAGAGAGTGTAGAACCGTATTGTTGAAAGTCATATATGTGCATTGTCTTGTCTTTGAGTCTTTCCATTCTCATCTTTCCAAACTAGTTTTTAGGAAAGGCATATCTACTCTACTCTTCTTATTTGCATATCTTTCCAACTTTCACCAAATCTATCTTCAAAATTATTCTAAAAAACCTTCGCTTCGTTTTCTTTTCGATTCCTGAACTAGTCCTTCCCTATGGGATCGATATCTTTTAAAACTACATAGCAACTGTATACTTGCAGTTATCATCATTTCTCTATTTGACAAGGGGTATTGACAACACCTATATTTCACATGAACAAGTTTTTAGCGCCGTTGATATTTAGCCAAACTCTTTGCGTAAAAATTATTAAACTTATCAGTAGAAAAGTGGCGAACAGTCATCAATTTATGTTAAATTTGACTTTAATAAATTAATTAAAAATGAATATATCTATATATAAAAAAAATAAAAAAATATATATGTATCTCAAAGAACCCAACGAGGGTGGGCTAGCTGGGCTGGCGAGCCCATCAAAATGACTTGTTGGATTCTAGCAATCCAAGCAAGCTTGTTGGAAAAAGTTTTAGAAAAATTGATCTTCTCGAGAGAACGACCCCGAAGGTTTTACAAAAATATTTTCTTTTAAATCCTTCGAAAATATTTGGATCTAAAGAATGTTTGGATTTCGAACCTTATAATTTTCAAATCGATTTTCATCCACCTTCTTTTTCTTCAAAAATCGTCAAATGTTCTTGGACCTAAAATAAATTTAGAGTCTGAGTTTGATTATTTTCAAGATAAATAAACACTTATTTTACACACCAAACCACAACTGAAAAAAGAACGAGGAACACTCCTGGGAATCAAACAGATACGCTGAAGTGGATTCGTACCAAAGGGTAAGCCTCTGAGTTCCTAGTGTTGCTCTATCTCGTGTTTCTTTTGATGTTTCAATTTATTCTAAATGACGACCTAGGAATAATTTTGATTTATTCTATTATGTAAAACTGATGTAATATTTTTTCTTCTTCTTTTTCAGTTTCTGTTGATTTACAAAAATACATGATAGATTACCCCAACGAAGTGAATAAAAATTATTTCCAGATAACAGACCTCACATTTTTGGCATACGGTCATTTTCATTAAATAAAAGCAAGCAACATATGTGTAAATAAAATGAATTGCTTTCTTCCAAAACAAGAAATTTTCAATCGATTATATTTTAATTAGGCCACACGGGCCTCGTCAAAATTAAATCGGGCATACATGTAAATATTTATGTTGTGCTATATACCCTGTGCTAACCTTTGTATGCAGGATAGATGTATGGTTAGGTTTTATTTTCCTTTGGGTATTGTGAATATTTTTACGGAATGTAACTAATAGATTAGGCAGGCTGTTGCATCCCTTGAGGTTTTGTAATCTTAATCTTTACTTTTCCGCATTTATTTATCGCTTTTTGTATAGATTTATCATTTTCCAAATATGTGTGATCATGCATTATAACTCGAAAACAACTTAAGTGCGAATATGCACAATTAAGAAATATGGTTTTCTATAGAAGTAATATAATGTGATCCAATAAGACGTAAGAAACTTATCCCGAACTCGAAACTCTAAGTCTTAGTGGGTCTTCGCCCGAACTTTAAGCCTCATAGGACTTTAATTTCTGGAAGAGCTAATCCAGGTGGCGAGTCTACACTAAGAGATGACAGATTCGGGTTTAAGCAATGTAAAAATGTTACCAGCTTTCTCTTTCAAACCTTCCGGGTCCCTGACCAAGTGCTTTTTATTTTCAACAAAAAAACACCTCGATGAACCGTGCCTCTCAATCGTGCGCTCTCGGCCCGTCACTCTCTATGTTGTCCGCTCATAGTGGCGAATCTGCTGGGGATTTTTCTTAAGCTGTTTTTCTCAAAGTTTTTTTATTTTCTGGATAAGAGCCGAAAAGTATTAATCACATTATTCCGTATTTTATTAATTATGACATATTCATAATTTCACATTGCAATAGAGGGGATTAGCTCGTAATCTAAGTTACCCTATTACTGCAAAGCTTTCTCTTATACTAATCTGCCTCCCTAAGAAAAGATAGCACTTGAGAGGGTGGAGCACTTGTTGCTATATCGCATGTACCTCCCTCGTTAGAACCCATTTGGGGAGAGGCTTGGAGTGTATTTTATTGCAACAAGAACCTTCTACATCAGCAACACTCTTTCAAACCTCATGTAAATAAGCTGTAGGCATTTTCCCTAGGGTGTTACCTAACAAACGATCATGAATTATATCTCCTGCAAGTACGCTCCTTAGTATTCCCGTGGTACTAAGATGAACCAAACTTAGGATAGAGACTAGCCAAAAACCCTACGCGTGGGAGTTGTATGATTGGAAGATTGAACGTTGCATGGTATGTGCTTCTTGTTTACTATTTATCACTGTACAAATGTCATGCTAACCATGAATATTAGTGCAAACACTCTAATGCACACACTCATAATGTTAACAAAGCATTTTCTCATCATCATGATACCAAATCAATGTCACATACACTTAAGATTATATGACACTCGAGATCATATCACCCTAGAATAACATGAACCAATTAGGATCATGAAGCATCATTAACCCCAATTTGCATGATGTCCACTTTACATCCGACACTTACCCCATAAGAGGCAATAACATTTCCACCAAATTACCAATGAAATGTCTTTGATATCTAACTCATAGCCCGTACGGGGTAATAATATATCCCACACATTACCTATGAGATGTCCACTCGACATCCAACTCATAACCCAAAAGGGGCAAATACCTACCCAAACTATTTTTTCCCACATTATGTGATGTCCCTGCTAACATCCGAACCTAAGCCCACAAGGGGTGAACTTATTTCAAAAGTCATACCTTACCAAATCTTCAAGGGTATATGCTCAATACCCAAACCATTCACCCACAAGGGGCAATGATTCATGCATCATCGCATACCCTCAAAAGTGATGATGACATTGGCATCCAAAACTCCTCCCTAATTAGGAAAAATAACCAAATCATTCAATAGCTACATACGATGGTTATTTTCTTTTAAATTTTATTCGATTTCATCAGGGTACGTCGCATTGCTTACCTGAAATATTTTTGACCTCCTCATTCCATGAGATCTAGTCATAGTACCAAATCTCAAATTATTAACCTATCACCACATGGTAATTTGGTTACCTCATATACACCATTCATGTTACGATGTCATACGGACATCATACAGATTTCAAATCCATCCCCAGGGGTTAGATTTTCATTTTCACCTATTTTCATTTAATCTAATGACTAACCGGTTTATTTCAAATGGATTAATAAACTCATTATTTATCTCACATAATGGCATGCTAACCTCTTATGAATGCAACAATAACATTAAACATCTCACGCATTTTTTACATCACGAATCTCAAATGCATTGTCTGATCTTCTGCTTATGTATCTTAGCTTGGAAAATGCCAGCTCATCGCTTGGTCCACATCTCTTTGATCATGGTTAATCTGGAGGGGTTTGCACACACTGACTCAAGCGAAGACTCGGGTTAAGATTCAGATTCAATTCAATGAGCAACTTTGAAACTTGATAGCATAGCCGATTCACAAGATGAAGTTCCGGAGGAGGATCACCCCTCCCCTACAGGATAGAACTCTCAACAAACACATCAGTCTTTAGTGAGCGCCGAGATTGCAACAGCCTTGAATGCCTTTGCCACCAGCGAATAACTAGCATCGCTTATTCGCCAGCATGTCGGGAGGGTTCATGATCTAGTGTCCAACTTAGAGGCCACCCTTAATAACAGTAGTCGGACTAGTCATCCTACCTTTTACCAGTTTGGGGTGGGGCAAAATCATCTTGGTTAGCCAATGTTCACACCAGTACCTTTTTATCAAGGAGTGGCTCAATAATCCATTCATAATTGGAGCGCACCATTAGCCTCATAGTTCTAAGCTACCTCGTAGCTGCCCATTTTCGTAGTATTTCCCCAGGGGAAATAAGGCATTTATCCAAGCACTGAGAACGCCATCGTCCAACAACCAGGCATGGCAGAATTGTAGCAACAGTTCCTGGCCACTCACGGTGGTCATCTAATGAACACATACCCTATGCAACTGAAGATTAAGGATGAAGACAACTTGCCCCAAAACTATGAGATGCAGCAGTTTGAAAAGTATATTGGCTCTGGAGACCCGCGTGCTCATCTAATTGATCGCAAGGTTTTGACTCCACTAATTTTGAGGGCTTATATTTGATAATGATGCCAAAAACCTTATTCCCCACTTCTCTATGGATAAGTTAAAATTTCAAAATATGAACAGGTGTTGTCAATACCGCTTATCAAAATAGAAAAATGGTGACCACTGCAAGTATACAGTTTCGATATAGTTTTAAAAGATATCGATCCCATAGGGAAGGAATTCGATTCTAAGGACCAACTAGAGTCACGGATCATCAGGGTATGTCACACTGTTTACCCGAAATATTTTTGACCTCCTCATTCCATGAGATCTAGTCATAGTACCAAATCTCAAATTATTAACCTATCACCACATGGTAATTTGGTTACCTCATATACAACATTCATGTTACGATGTCACACGGTCATCATACAGATTTCAAATCCATCCCCAGGGGTTAGATTTTCATTTTCACCTATTTTCATTTTATCTAACGACTAACTGGTTAGTTTCAAATGGGTCAATAAACTCATTATTTATCTCAAACCATGGCATGCTAACCCCTTATGAATGCAACAATAACATTAAACATCTCATGCATTTTTTACATCACGAATCATGTCACGAATCTCAAATGCATTATCTGATCTTCTGCTTGTGTATCTTAGCTTGGAAAATGCCAGCTCACCTCTTGGTCCACATCTCTTTGATCGTGGCTAATCTGGAGGGGTTTCCACACACTGACTCAAGTGAAGACTCGGGTTCAGATTCAGATTCAATTCAATGAGCAACTTTTAATCTTGATAGCATGGCCAATTCACAAGACAAAGTTGCGGAGGAGGATCACCCCTCCCTTACAGGACAAAACTCTCAACAAACACATCAGTCTTTAGTGAGCGTTGAGATTGCAGCAACCTTGAATGCCTTTGTCACCAACGAACAACTAGCATCGCTTATTCACCAGCACGTTGGGAGGGTTCATGATCTAGTGTCCAACTTAGAGGCCACCCTTAATAACGGCGATCAGACTAGTCATCCTACCTTTTACCAGTTCGGGGTTGGATAAAATCATCTTGGTTAGCCAATGTTCACACCAGGACCTTTTTATCAAGGAGTGGCTCAACAATCCATTCCTAATTGGAGTGCACCATTAGCTTCACAGTTCTAAGCTTTAAATACTATGAGGTAGAATTTCAAACATGCAAAGTTATCAAGAATATTTAAAACATTAGATAGCTTTAAAAAATACAGTTCTAGATGCCCAAATATTCAATAATTCACCATAAGGCAACACATGAAATGACTTTTCTAAATCTAGGGCAAATGAATTATGACACTTATAAGAACCTGGATAACATTAATACTATTCTTAGTACGGGTCGCTCTCACATAGCCATATTTAGCAAGTTACCACTCCAAAAATGTTAGCTCACTAAATAGCGTTATAATCACAGATCCAGTGACTATACACAATCTTGTTAACCCCAAAATCACCTTTAAAGTTAACTCGAAAGCATATAACTTGATTAATATAAATGATGCAAAACAAGATACTCGTTACGACACATAGACATATCACAAACTTCGAAATAGAAAGTATAAGCAGGAAACAAAGTAAAGTTGTAAGGTATGCAAGTGAAAGCTAAAGTTGATAAAACCGTATCCACTCTTTAATGGGAGTTGTCGATTCCCACAATTCCTGCATCTACTTTGAATCCGGTCTCGACTAATATTGAACCTCCGCTAGGATGATATTCTTTGTGAATATCGAACAAATGAATGTTGAAGAACAAAAACTTTTATTGATAAGTGCTTTGAAATTACACTCATATAACAATCGCTCGAATTTTGGGTAAGTATCAAATCACTTAAACATTTTTCTCACTAACACTTTGAACATAGCGAAATCTATATATTTTCACTCTCTACCTATGCATACACTATGCACTACTTTTCCACACACACCATGTTACGAAAATGGTTGGGTTTGAACCCTATTTATAGAGTACAAAGGGTTACATCTATCCAAATGAAGAGTCATGTCCATTGGCGAAGAGTTGCATCACTTCATTGTGATTAGATGCAAATTCTTATCCTTATCCACAATGGATATGCACCTTTTCATGATTGGTTGACTTCCAAAAGGTGTCTTTTAATCTAGTAGTTAATGGCGGTTGATCATTTTTATCCGGTGGTGGGTAGTTGAAAAGATATAACAAATAACTATCACTAGTCGTGACCGTGAATCTCTTGTTGCGATCTTGAACATTGGTTGGTAGTTTTCTATTTATGAAGAGTGACAAGTCATGACAGTGAATAGGTGTCACGATCGTGAAATGTTGTTTCTTCATGATTCTTCTTTGCAACTTTACCAATCTTTGACAACATCGATCCGAAGCCAAATCATTGTGTTCTACGCATCTTTTTGTACCTATTTCACTCTTATTACATAGAATTCCATCTTTGATCATTTCACTCCCAAGATTCATCTAGTTTCTGTATTTGCATAAAGGAAACTACATACAACGTGAAATCTTTTATATGAAGTATAAAATGAATCAAAACCATATCATTTTATGATTGAAAATATCAAGATAATAAGTGTAATTATACACTTATCGCAGCCCCACACTTAACTTTTGCCTTGTCCTCAAGGTAAACACAACAGAAGTGTATAAAATAGTATTCAAGTTCGTACCTCATTTGGTAAAAGACTATTGTAATGAGTACCACATTCCCGCGTTGCATAAGATTCAATTAAAAGTTTGAAATTTCCCACAAATTAGTAATGTGCAATTTATATAGTATAGTTTCATACCTTCGCTTTTAATGGAGGGCCAACCGAATCGCGTCTTTGTATAGGTGTTATATGCTTCCTCGAATATTTCCTTCTCTTAAGCATAGTATAAAGTATAGAGGACAAAGGGAGCACACTTTGAAAAGATTGATCTTAAGGCATTTTTAGGTAACCTAGGATGCTAAAACACTCTTAGTGGTTGCATTTTATGCTCTATATCACTCTCCCCTTTTTTTAGTGGTTGCATTTTATGCTCCATACCACTTTCACTCTTTTTTTTTCTTTTAAGCATATGTTTTTTAAGCACAGATTTGTACTTTGCACCCATTTTTCGTATTATGCTACTTTTTCTTTTTTCACTCATTGAATGGTTGCATTTTCTGCTCTGTACCATTCCTTACCTTTTACATAACTCATTGGTTATCCTCTCTTTCTTTTGATTTTTCTCTTAATACCCTCATCCTTTATTATCACTTCAAAGTATTATAGCTATAGTTTCCCAACGCTTTAAACATATTCAATACTTATAGGACGTATTCGAAAATAGCATATAAAACTCATAGTAAGAACACTACTACATATTACTCCAATCAAAACTTATCGATAGTATTAAACTAAAGCTATATAACTTATACTAATTTATGTTGCATTGAAATATATATCAAAACTTACTTGGAATTTTGCTTTAGAATGTTACTCATCACTCATCCATGCCAAATGATAAATGTTGTGCCAAAAAGTGCTCAGACTGTCAACGTGCGCTGAAACTTGAACAAAAATTTTTTTCGAAATTTGCACTAACATCAAACTTGTAATACCTAACACTCACAATAACCTTAGAACATATGTTAGTATAGTATATGTATCGATAATGTATAAACAAAACAAAAGTCAAGAAAAATTTCATATTCTTCACCTTTTTTTAATTTTATTCGACTTTTTTGGATTTTTCGGATGTTTACAAGTGCCTCGCCCCACACTAGAGAACACAATATCCTCATTATGAGACACTTATTTATCCTTTTTCTGCTTTTAACAAATCTTTCTATTTCTTATTAGAAAGATGCTAAACTTTCTCCTGAACTACGCGTACTTAGCATGCACAAGCTAAAAAGAAAACTCAATGAATAAGCAAGAAAAATAAATTAATAAAAAAATATAAATATGGAAAACCTAAAGTAAATAAATCTATTTGAAAAGTAAATATAATTGTCCGTTCTTAGAAATTTGATCTCTAGACCCCACTTGCCTTCCCCGGCAACGGTGCCAAAAACTTGATCACAAGGTTTAGACTCTACTAATTTTGAGGGCTTACATTTGATAATGATGCCAAAAACCTTGTTCCCCGCTTCTCTACTGATAAGTTAAAAGTTCAAAATACGAACAGGTGTTATCAATACCGCTTATCAAAATAGAAAAATGGTAACCACTACAAGTATACAGTTTCGATGTAGTTTTAAAAGATATCAATCCCACAAGGAAGGAATTCGGTTCTAAGGACCAACTAGAGTCACGAAACAAAAGAAAATAAGATAATTTGTATTGGAGGTTTGGATTAATAGATAAATGAATAGATAGATGTATGAAAGACTAGAGAAGATGTAAACTATATAGATATTCTCTAAGAGCAAGTATAGTAGAGAAAAACATGCAAAGTCATCAAGAATATTTCAAACACTAGATAGCTTTAACAAATACGGTTCTTGTTGCCTAAATGTTCAATAGTTCAACGTACAGTAACACATGAAATGACTTTTCTAAATCTAGGGAAAACAAATTATGACACTTATAAGAACCATGATAACATTAATACTATGATTAGTAAGGGTCTCTCTCACATAGCCATATTTAGCAAGTTACCACTCCAAAAATGTTAGCTCACTAAACAGCGTTATAATCACATATCTAGTGACTATACACAATCTTGTTAACCACAAAATCACTCTTGAAGTTAACTTGAAAGATTATAACTTGATTAATATAAATGATGCAAAATGAAATACTCATTATGACACATAGACATATCATAAACTTTGAAATAGAAAGTATAAGCAATAAACAAAGTAAAGTTGTAAGGTATGCAAGTGAAAGCTAAAGTTGATCAAACCGTATCCACACTTTAATGGGAGTCATCAATTCTTGCAATTCCTACGTCTATTTTGAATCTGGTGTCGACTAGTATGGAACCTCCGCTAGGATGCTATTCTTTGTGAATAATGGAAATAATTAATGTTGAAAAATGAAAACTTTTATTGATAAGTGCTTTGCAATTACACTCACACAACAATTGCTTAAATTTGTGGAGAAATCTAGTGATCGAAATAAGTATCGAATCACTTAAACATTTTTCTCACTAACACTTTGAACGTAGCAAAATCTATATATTTTCACTCTTTGTCTATGCATACACTATGCACTATTTTTCCACACACAACATGCCACGAAAATGGTTGGGTTTGAACCCTATTTATAGAGTACGAAGGGTTGCATCTATCCAAACGAAGAGTCATGTCCATTGGCGAAGAGTTGCATCACTTCATTATGATTGGATGCAAAGTCTTATCCTTATCCACAATGGATATGCACCTTTTCATGATTGGTTGACTTCCAAAAGGTGTCTTTTCATCTGTTAGTTGATGGTGGTTGATCGTTTTTATCTGGTGGTCGGTAGTTGAAAAGATATAATAAATAACTATCACTAGTCATGACCGCGAATCTCTTGTCGTGATCATGAACATTGGTTGGCAGTTTTCTATTTATGAAGAGTGATAAGTCACGACAAAGAATAGGTGTCACGATCCTGAAATGTTGTTTCTTCATGATTCTTCTTTGCAACTTTGCCGATCTTTGACAACATCGATACTAAGCCAAATCCTTATATTGCACGCATCTTTTTGTGCCTTTTTCACTCTTTTTACATAGAATTCTATCATTGATCATTTCACTCTCAAGATTCATATAGTTTTTGTATTTACATAAAAAATAACTACATACCACGTGAAATCTTTTATATGAAGTATAAAATGAATCAAAATCATATCATTTTATGATTGAAAATATCATGATAATAAGTGTAATTGTCATCACCTTGGGCCACCCAGTCAATGAATGGTACAGCCACCTTACACTAGACATAGCTACTGGAATAGCCATACTCAGGCTATGATGGGGCACTATGGCTTTAACACTTATATGGAAACCACAATGCAACATCTGGTGGCTCTAAGGCAAGAGCAGGGCGAGAGCTTCAAATCTTACTATGGGCGTTAAATGGTCACACAAGTTAGGCTTCAGGCTCGCTTGATGATAAGTGTATAATTACACTTATTATCATATCAATTTTATACATTAAACACTATAGTTTAAGTCATTTTTATACTTCATATAAAAGATTTCACGTGTTATGTTGTTCTTTTTGATGTAAATGCAGATACTAGGTAAATCTTGGGAGTAAAATGATCTAAAGTGGAATTCTATGAAAAAAGAGTGAAAAAGGTGCAAAAAGATGCATGGAACTCAAAGATTTGGCTTAGGATCGAAGCTTTCAAAGATCATTGAAGTTATAAGGAGAATTCTGAAGAAAAATGCATTTCACGGTCATGACAATCATTTGCGGTCGTGACTTGTTCTTCTTCAAAACAGAAATCTGCCATTCAAAGATTCACGGTTGCAACTTGTATATCACGATCGTGACTTAGACGATTTTCTTATTTAATCTTCTTAACTACCAACCGCCACATAAGGATGATCAACCTCCATCAACCGCCATCAACTACCAACGAATAGACACCTATAAGAAATCAACCAATCATGTAAAGGTGCCTGTAGTATCTCAAAACATACACTATTTAAATTCATTATGCATTCTATTGAAATCAAAAAGTGACTTTTCATTCACAAAAGAAAAAATTAAGGGTAAAATTGAACCATCCATTATGGATTAGATTGAAACTTCTCAAACAATCACAATGAAGTGATGCAATCATTCACCAATGGACACAACTCTTCGTATAGATAGACTCAACCCTTCGAACTCTATAAATAGGGGTTCAAGACCTCATAATTTCATGCAGAAGCAGAGGGAAAACATTAGAGTGCATGAGTGAGATATAGTGTGTGTATTGATAGAGAATTCGCTACGTTCATAAGTGTTAGCGAGAAAATGTTTAAGTGATTCGAATCCTTATTTCGATCACTACATTTCTCTATATTCGTGAGAGATTGTTGTATAAGTGTACTTGCAAATGACTTATCAATAAAAATTTTCATTCTTCAATGTTTATTTGTTCGATATTCGCCAAGAATAGCATCCTAGCGGAGGTTCTGTATGGGCCAACACTGAATTCAAAGCAGACGCAGGAATTGCGGGAATTGATGACTCCCATTAAAGAGTGGATATGGTTTGATCAACTTTAGCTTTCACTTGCATACGTTACAACTTTTCTTTGTTTTCTACTTATACTTTCTATTTAGAAGTTTATGATATGTCTATGTGTCATAATTCATATTTCATGTTATGTCTTTTATATTAATCAAGTTATATGCTTTAGAGTTAATTTTAAGAGTAGTTTCGGGGTTAACAATATTGTGTATAATCGATCTATGATATAATGATGTTTAGTGAGCCAACATTTTTGGAATGGTAACTTGCTAAATGTGGTTATGTGAGAGCGACCCGTACTGAGCATAGTATTGACGTTGCCTAGGTTTATATAATTGTCTTAATTCATTTGTGCTAGGTTTAAAAAGTTATTTCATGTGTTGCTCTACGGTGAATAATTAAACATCTGGGTATTTTGAACCGAGTCTATTAGATTAGTTTAGTGAATCGTAACATCTTTGTTGAACTTGCATGCTTTCTCTACTATCCTTATTTCGTAGGGAAAATCCATATATTTAGATTCTCTAATCTTTCATACCTATATTTACTCATTCTTCATTCTAACCCTTCTACCCAAAATACCAAATGTTAAATTAAGCCTGGAACATGGTTCCACGCACTAATTCTCTGATTGAAGTTGATTCCAAATGTTCCTCTTTGACGTGGTCTAATGGTTCCTGCAAGACAAAAAACCGTTGCTATGGGGGACTAGCCGTGTGACCGGCGTAGCCTCTCCAATGCTCAAGTTAGATCAGATTTAAAAGAGGAGGTAGGGAGTTTTAGTGTTTTTTAGCATGTACCTTTGCATGGTGACCCAAAGGGTCTTTTTATACTCCTTAATCTCTGATCCAAGAACTTTGCTTAATCACCATAGTTCTAGCTTGAGTGAATCTTTATCTTGTTGATAAGATAAAATTTATTTGAATTGAGAGTTCTAATTATTGACGTCTCTTTCGTGGACTTAGACTCTCAACTGGACTTTGTGCTCCCGAGGGGTCGGGGAAGGTCAAGGAGGATAAGTCAACTCAGATTGGTGACTACCTGCACATCTCTATGAGATTGGGGGAAAACTTGGTTTCTTCCATATTTGTGGCGGACTCAATCTGCCTGGATGATCACCAAGGCTTTGCTCTCAGGACGGATGGGAACCGCCTGGATTGGTAGGAACATTCCTAGCCTCATCGTAATATCTCTCCACTATAGGCAGATATAATCTGCCTGGGGGTCTCGCGTGGCCTGCACGTGCCTGCCATTATTTGTTTATGTTAACAGAAGTCCCCCCATCAGTGTGAGAGCTTCTTCAGGAGCTTGTGTTTGGGATCCGCCTAGTCCAGGTGGATTTATCATTGGAGACATGTGTCTAAGGCATACGTCTCATGAGCGCCAAGGAGAAAAATTCACGTCTTTTAAATTTTGAACATGGTGCAGGCAGCGCGCCACGTGTCCTTCATGGGGAAAGCATTCCCTCACATGTCCTTTCAACCCTATATAAGGGTTCCATTTTCCCCTTTCACTAGTTTCGTAACTTTTTCTCCGATGAACTTCCACAACTTTTTCTTCGGTGAACTTCTACAACTCTGTACAAGTAAGTTCCTATACTCCCCCTGCTTTGCTTCTATCATTGATTCACTATTATTTGTTGTTCTTCTTCTATTTTGCAAAAACTACTTCCATGTGAGTTCTTCACTTGGTTCCTCTGTTGTTCTTTAGACTTTTAGTTGTTAATTTCCTTTTTTGTTTGCCCACTGATGCCTTGACCAATTCGTTGGGAGATGAATTTTGTTTTTTGTATGTAATTTTCCCAAAATTTCTTATATTTCTATTTTTCCAGAATTGCTTATTTCTACGTAGAGCACTTGCTAGATCTGAGTTGTTTATTCAATCGATATGAATGTTGTTTATTTATTTTCCTTGCCATTTAGATCTAAAATACCAACGTAGGTAATTTGAATGTTGTTTATGCCACCTCGAGCTAACTTAGGATTCTTTAGGATATCTTCTAACTGATTCGGTTTTTTACTAGGTGGTAATGACTGATTCCACCTCGTCCACTATTAGCCAATTTAGTAGGGAATTAGCTGAGGTGAACTCCAAGTACTTCAAACCTTTGAATGTAGATTGTACTGATTTTATCTCAACCTCTAGAGAACCCGCACCAACAGAAGCCATGTCCAAGCCCGGTGAGAATCGAGCGTCTCGTAGCAAGTCCACCTCATCCTCCCAATCCTCTTCTGCTTCGACTTGGGCTAAGATAGACGAGGAGATGGGCTTGTTTCCCCAAGTCCCACCTTAGAAATCCATTGGGGTCTCGTCTCGCGTGCATAGGATGAAGAAGAGCGTGGCTCACCCTATGAGGCGGCATGTGGCTACTCGTTCTGAGACTGTGCTTAGGGGACAAGGAAAAATTAGGGAAATAGTAAATACGACTCCTTCGATCAAGCCGATTGAGTCGGTTCAGGATCTAGTTAACTTGGAGTTTGAGAAGGAAGTTTTCCCTTGGCTCAAAGAGTGTGAAGTGGTGCTTCACTCCAAAGAACAGCAGATCACTCGCCCGCCTGAGTGGTATTTTGGCATTTGTACGAACCAAATTTGTTCAAGCTTCATTTATCCACTTCCCGAGGGTTTAAGTGAAATTTTGAGAGCTTTTTACCTTAGCCCGACTCAACTTCATCCCAATGCCTAGATAGATCAAGTTGGGTATTACCTCATCTGCACAGGTTTAGAGATGCGTTTCGACATAGAGTTCTTCAGGCGAATTGCTTCATTGAGGAAGATCGCAAGTGAGGATTTATATCATTTTATTCATCGAGGTGGCTTCTACAGATTTACAAACAAAGTGGATTTAGTCAAGAACTTCAAGAATTACTTTATTTTTATTAAACAAGAGGACCCATACCCAGGTTTCCAACCGAGTGGAATCTTTCTCTAGACTTGGGTTGTAATTTTACCAGCTCGGATAATAGGGTAGAAGCTTTTAAGTCCCTTAAGAAGAGGATGTGGCTGTGCCAAAACATTAGCAGGGTAATGGCAAAAAATATTAGAATCATTGAGCCGGACTAGCCGGATCCAATTTATCACTCCGAGCCCAAAGTTTTCCCAGGTATTTACTTATTTTTCTTTCTTTTCAATGTTTAATTTTCCTTCAGCTGGTGACCTTGTGCAACAAGCTGCCAAGGTGTCAAAGGGTAACAAATGCCCCTTTGAGAGAGTTGAGCCTGGGCTTGTTAATGCAGTTCCTGGCATACGAGGCGAAGATCCCAGCAAGCGTAAAAGGAAGCACAAGGCCCAAGTTGCTGAGGATGTTCCTGAGCTTGTTGCAAAGCCGCCTCATTCTTCTACAACTGTAGAGACTATCCCTCAGCCGGTAAGAATTCAATATTCTCCTTTGTAACCTTTTTGTTTGGTGCTTGGGCTTAAGCTATTTCTTTTTTTCCAAGCATCAACTTGGACACTCCTACCGACTCATCCAAGCGGGTTAGCCCTAAGTCTCTCTAGGCGAATCTTCTTTCCTTCGCGGGTGAGGGTAATCCCTCGATTTATACCCCTCGATCCAGAATGGGCTGAGGACAATCTTACCCCTCCCCTCCGAAAAGGATGATTTGGTAGCTGAAAGTCTACTTCAGTCATCCATGACTCTCTTCATGATGTCTACTGAGATTCTTTTCTCTTTGCTCCATCTTTTTATTCAATTTCTTTCACCGTTTATAACATGTCGGTATTTCAAATAGCATCTCGGGTGGCTGAATTGACATGGAAAATCCGGGACATGATGCGACTGGAGCGGATTCATGAGCTCACAGCTCGCGAGTTAGAGAAAGTCAATAAAAAGGTCGAAGACCTTGAGGCGACCAAGGTTGAGTTGAGTTGGCAGCTGGAGGAGGCTAACAAAAAGGTTGAGGAGTATCAAAAGAAGGTTGAGGAGATGTTTTTGGCTCGGGATAACTTGCAGAACATCATCTTGAAATATGAAGTAGAGGAGGTTCCTAAGGAAGTCTCCGATTATAGCCAAGCCATACCCAACATGGCGGTGGATGGCCGCGAATATGGCCTCCTGGTTTTTTAGGCTCATCGGGCTCACCATCTAGATCATCCCGAGGACCTTTTGATGGGAGTGAAGTATCCCAATGAGCCTGACGAGGAGGAGACAGCTCTGGATGAGACAGTGGAGGTATGGCTGGAAAAAGGAGATGACACCGAATCGACCCTCCCCGGAGCTTAGTTAATTTTTAGCTTTATTTTTCTTTTGAACATTCTGTATGAATATTTTAGCCTTTTAGCCCTCGTAATGATATATCAATTTTCTGCCTTGAATGTTAATATGTATCTTCTTTCCATCTGAATGGCTCATTTTCTGTTTATTCTACGTTTAATGATACAAGTCATATGCTTTTTAAGATACCTCCATGGCCTTAAGTTAGCCATTTTATGGTATTTAGGTCTTATGCGTTTGAGCTGCCTCAATGGCCTTATGTTAAATTAGCTTGATATTTAGGTCTTATGCTTTTGAGCCACCTCCATGGCCTTAAGTTAGCCATTTTATGGCATTTAGGTCTTATGCGTTTGAGCAGCCTCAATGGCCTTATGTTAAATTAGCCTGATATTTAGGTCTTATGCGTTTGAGCCGCCTCAATGGTCTTATGTTTGTCATTTTATGGTAATTAGGTCTTATGCATTTGAGCCACCTGAGAGTTTTAAGCTCTTTCATTTTATTATTTGTGCAATCTCAAAGTATGATCAGTACTTAAATGTGCACGTTTTGAAATTAATTACTTTTTATAGAATGAATTAAAAAGTACATCCGGGAATTCTATGCATTCGGTCATCTACCTCTTCTAAGGGTGGGCCACCTCGTTAAAAACCTTTAGGAAAAAACCCATTGGGAAAAAGCCCATAAAGGAAAAGAGTACAGCCTCCTGGATCCCTCTAAGAGTCGTAAGCCATGTAATATGGCCTTAGCTTTGCGATGTTCCACGTTCTTGGGACCTCCTTTCCTTCCATGGTTTGTAACTTGTAGGTTGGTGGTATGATGACTTGTGAAACTTTATAGGGGCCTTCCCAATTTACCCCCAGCTTGCCTTTTCTCTCTCGCACCTATGAGGCGATTGCGTCCTTAAGGACCATGTTGCCTTCTTGGAGGTGGATTTCTCTAACCTTCCTGTCATGGTATTTAGCAATCCTAGATTTGTAGGCGGCCATAAGGATGCATGCCCTCTCCTGTTTCTCTTGTAGATCGTCAAGATGAAATCTCATGTTAATGTCATTCTCTCTCTCCGTGTAGTAGGCCACTCGATCATATGGACGACTAATTTCAATGGGTAGAACCGCCTCGACCCCATATACCATTGAAAAAGGTGTTTCTCCGGTAGATGTGCACGGGGTCGTTCAGTATGCCTATAGCACATTAATCAACTCATCCGGCCAAACTCCCTTTCTTTCCATCACCCTTTTCTTTATTCCTTGACCGAGTGTTTTATTTGTAATTTTCATCTGGCCGTTGGTCTGCGGGTGAGCCACTGAGCTAAAGTGGGTCTCAATTTTTAACTCTTTGCAGAAATCTTAGAACTTGCTGGATATGAATTGCGTACCATTGTTTGAGATGATTCGGTGTGGTACTCCAAATCTCATAATGATGTTCTTTTTGACAAAATCTAAAACTTGTTCTGGAGTGATACTGCTAAGAGCAACCGCCTCGACCCATTTGGTGAAGTGGTCAATGGCCATAAGGACCCATTTTCTTTATCCGCTTGCTTCAGGAAGAGGTTCCGCAATGTCAATTCCCCGTGTTGCGAAGGGCCAGGCAATCAATAGGGGGTCTGTATTACATGAGGAATGTGAGATTTTTGTGCATGGATTTGACATTGATGGTAAGATTTGACATAGGTCTCCGCATCCAATTTCATAGACTCCTAATAAAAGCCAGCGAGCCTTGCCCTTCTGACTAATGTTACAACCGCTCATCTCCTTCATCAAGTTCTTGCAATACTTTGGCTCCTTCTTGAGCCGTTATGCATTTTTTTCCAAGTGTCTGAGTATGATTTTCTATAAAGCTCCCCATTTACTAAAGAAAACCGCATAGCTTTCCTTACAGTTTTGGTGGCCTCAATTTTATCATCGGGCAGTTTGTTTGTGGTAAGGTAATCATAGATGGCTTTCATCCACCCGAGATCTCGCTGCTCTATTAATAAGCTCACCTCCATTTCATTGTTCGGGTGGGTGATTACCTATTACGGGCAGGTGAGGTTTTTCTATTCTTCTTTACTTGAAGCCGTCTTGGCTAATTCATCGGCCCATTCATTTTCTTTCCTAGGAATATGTTCAATTTTCTAGGCTACTCCTTTTGACTCTATTATCTCTATAAGATGTCTTACCTTTGAGAGATACTTTGTAATTTCAGCATCTTTTGTTTTGAAGTTTCGATTAATCTAGTTTGTGACTAGCCTTGAGTCACCTTTGAGAAATAATCAATCTAGTGCTATCTCTCGGGCTAACTCTAACCCTTTGATAATGGCCTCGTATTCTACCGCATTGTTGGTTACGGGGAAGGCTAGTTTGGCTATGTAGGAGAATCTGATTTTTCCAGGGCCTCGAATGTACACGCCGACTCCGACTCCTTCGTGAGAGGATGCTCCATCAACTAGGATTTCCCATTCTTCATTTTTTATTTCTTTGGCGGCCTCGAGCCCTACGAATTCAACCACAAAGTCAGCCAAAACTTGAACTTTCATGGAGCTTCTACTTTCAAATATTATGTCATGCTCCCCTAATCGGATAGCCCACTCGACCAGTCTCCCTGATGTTTAAGGCTGTTGGAGGACCTTTTTTAGCGAGAAATTGGTCCTCACTATAATTGTGTGGGCCTGGAAGTGCAATCTCAGCCGCATGGAGGCTGAGATCAAGGCCATGGTTAGTTTTTCAATCTGAGGATATCTGATCTCGGCGTTTCTTAGCAATTTGCTGGTTTAATAAATTGGGAATTGATCTTGCCCTTCCTCTCAAATCAGAATTGTTCCTACCGCCTCATCGGTGGCGGCCAAGTACATGTACAATGTGTCATATGGATGAGGTGTGCTAAGGAGTGGTGGTTTTCCCATGAATTTCTTTAGCTCTTCGAAAGCCTCTTGGCAGGTTTGATCCCATTTGAAGTCTTTATCCTTCTTCATTACCTTGTAGAAAGGCATGCACCTCTTGGCTAAGAAAGATATAAATCTTCCCAAAGCGTTGATCCTACCATTTAACCTTTGAACTTCATTTAGGGTTCGAGGCAGTTCCATTTTCAGAATTGCCTCGATTTTCTCTGGGTTAGCCTCTATCCCCCACTGAGAAATCATGAATCCAAGAATTTGCTACCTTTTACTCTAAATGTGCATTTCTCCGAATTGAGTTTTAGGCGGTATTCTTGCAATACTTTGAAAACCCTTTGGATGTCTTCTGCATGTTCCACCTCGCTTCTACTCTTTATTATCATATCGTCTACGTAAACTTCCACTGATTTTCTTATCTGATCTTGGAACATTTCATTGATCATCCTTTGATATGTTGCTGCCGAATTCTTCAAACCAAAGGGCATGACCATATAACAGTAAGTGCCTTGGTGGGTTATGAAGGATGTTTTTTCTTCATTAGCGGGGTGCATGGGTATTTGGTTATACCCATACTTGGCGTCTAACAATGAGTAGACAGCATAGCCTGCTGTTGCATCCACCAATTGATCCATGCTTGGGAGTGGGTAAACATCCTTTGGAGTGGCTTTGTTCACGTCAGTGAAGTCTACGCACATTCTGTAGGCTCCACTTGGTTTTTTCACTAGCAAAACATTGGACAACTAGCTCGGATAATGGACCTCTCTGATGTGTCTGGTTTTAGGAGTTTGTCTACCTCTTCTTCAATGGCCCTCTACATTTCACGTGCATACTTTCTTTTCTTTTGGACGATCGTCTCGGCACTTGGGTTCAAGTTCAGCCTATGTTGCATAACCTCAGGTTTGACGCCCACAAGATATTATGATGACCATGAAAAGACATGTTGTTGGTCTGTAAGGGCGTAGATTATTTCTACCATTGCATCGTTGCAAAGGTTTCTTCCAATTTTCAGCGAATGTTCTAGGCCAAGTTTGATGTAACACCCTAAAATTTCTAAATTTCGACATCGGTATATTATTACAATATTTAAGGAATGATGAGAAAATGTTAAAGTTCGGTAATAGTCAAACGGAGCGAAGTTTGACCGCCGGTCAAACTTTGACCGTAACTATG
>CATIWQ010736902.1:0-22772 GCA_949673415.1 Euphorbia schlechtendalii | reverse complement strand
TTAGAGATAATTAAGACTTTATTGTTTCAGATAATATTTTAGATAATATTTATGACTTATGATTTATTAGTTTAGGATTAGAAGTCTTTTAAATTTATGTTTCTTTCACTATAAATATATCAATAAAACTTCATATTTTGTGTGCTTCAATAATGCTCTAATATTTTTCTTTTCCATATTTCTGTTTATGATCATAAAACCCCAACAAATTGGTATCCGAGCTATCTTAAGGGGCCTATATGTTTCCGCCAAAAAAAAAAATTGAAAAAACCAACAAAAGTTTGCCACGACAATACAACAAGAGTGTCATGATGATGCAACAAGAATATGATGAAATAACAAAATGATGAGTTTTCCATTCAAAACTCACTCCTATAACCAGGAGTTGTTTTAATTCCATACCATGATCCATAATATGCCTATACCTATAACCATAACCCACAACAAAGTTCATGCAAATGAAGCTATATAACTATGCCCATGCCAATGACTTTTGTCATATATAACCATATCAATGACTTATGTCATATAACCATGCCCATAATCATAAACAACATGTCCATAACCATAAACAATGCCAAAAACTTCATGCCAGATTTCGAGATATTTCACAGCTTCAAAGTCAAGGAGTGTTGGAAATTGACTTTAGAATCTGTTATGTAGTTGGAGTTATATACAATATATTAGAATTAGATTATGATTAGGATAAATATTTAGAGATAATTAAGACTTTATTGTTTCAAATAATATTTCAGATAATATTTATGACTTATGATTTATTAGTTTAGGATTAGAAATCTTTTAAATTTAGGTTTCTTTCACTATAAATATATCAATAAAACTTCATATTTTGTGTGCTTCAATAATGCTCTAATATTTTTCTTTTCCATATTTCTGTTTATGATCATAAAAACCCAACAAAAACTAATGAATGTATATGTAACATTGTTCTTGAAGAATAGAACATTCTCTAAAGGATTGAAGTTTTCCTCAATCCTCTTGGTTGGGACTAGGGCAATATGATCTGTTACTAAACAAAAAAAAAGCACATATGAGCCTATGTTCTGAAACAACACAAAGTTAACTCCACAACCATTTACTTAATCCAAGTTCAGGGGGATAATTGGATCTTTTAAAAGTTGCAGAGTGACATCCGGCAAAAGTTGTGGCTTTGAATGACTTATCTGAGCATAGAATGATAAAATTCAATTACCTTGACATACAGCTTGCACTTGACTTCATGGACTACAACAATACCTTTTTCTTCAGTCTTCTTAACTGATGGGCTGCTAGGTCGCTCCGATTCATTTTCTAATAAAGAAAAAAATGCTCACAATATCATAAAATTGAACACAGGAATCAATGCATGGGAAAATATGCAGCAAAAGAGCACAAAAAGAGAATTATGCCTCACCATCATCAACATCATCTGAAGCGTTAGGATTTGTGGTAGCTATGTTTTGACCTCCTGAGGTAAAAGAAGGGGAACAATGAGTCTGGCTTCAAATTACTGTCACAAAAAAAACAACTACATGCAAAAACTGCAGAGGTTGGCACTTATCATTTATAACTTTGACGACTATGAACCATTAAAGGGGGTTCATGTATTAATGCAAGGAAGATTAGTTTTTTATTGATGTGCAACTACTAAATATATAAAGAGATTAAATACTAAATATATAAAGAGATTAACTGAAAGAAAAATTTAACATGAACCTCTAAATGATGGGTGGTGCAGAAAAAAAAAACCTCCTATATGTATAGCTTTAATGTCATTTTAACACTCCCAAGCACGATGATGGTACTTATCAATTCCTATTCCATTCCATTACCTTGCTTCACCCTTTAACTTTCCTTTTAGCGCCTGATATCTCGTTTGCTATGTGCAAAGCTCAGCATTTATTCCATATAAATTACAAATTTGGTTAGAATTAACAGGATGAGTATTATCTTAAGGCTGAGGCAAGCTTTAGATTACTCTTTTGTGAACACATCTAAGTGGCCCTTAAAAGCTAATGCTTCCTCATACTTCTCCAAGGAACTTTTGAAAAAAATGAAGGATTATGACATTTGAATTAATAGACATGATAAAGCCACTTGTACACTTCTTGTTTTATCAGTATATTAGCAATCTACCATTTGAAATTTCTGAACCTGGAAAAGAATTCTTCCACCTCAGTTTTCTAGGACTACATTTTCTTAAATTAGTATTTCTGGAAAACAGCAGCTTCTTCACCATCATAAACGTGCTATTCATTTAACTGGCCTATTTCTCCAAGATCTTCAAGCCACTCAAACAAATTAAAAGTGAAATCACATAAATTGAAGAAACATAGTACCAAAGATAGGGGTCGCAGAATTGGTAAAGGCTCCCTTGCTCTGATTGTTGGAGAACAATCCTGTGCTTTGGTTGTTGGAGAACAATCCTGTGCTTTGGCTGTTGGAAAGCAATCCTGTGCTTTGGCTGTTGGAAAGCAAACCTGTGCTTTGGCTGTTGGAGAACAATCCTGAGCTTTGGCTGTTGGACAACAATCCTGTGCTTTGGCTGTTGGAGAACAATCCCGCAGTTTGACTATTGGAGAATAACCCAGAATTTTGATTAGTGAAAGAAGCTCCTAAGCTTTGACTGCCGGAGAACAAACCAGAAGATTGACTAGAGTATGGAACTCCTGGGCGCTGACTATTGGAGGACAATCCAGAAGTTTGATTCTTGGAGAAGAACCCAGTGCTCTGGCTGTTGGAAAACAAACCAGAAGTCTGACTACTAGGAAATAAACTAGAGCTTTGGCTATTAGAGAATAATTTGCCAGAACTTTGATTGTTAGATAATGCACCAGAGCTCCACGGCGTAGAAAAACTTGTATTTGTAGCTGGTGAATTAATACCAATTTTCCCTTGAAATAACTTATCATCATTGATCTTTATTTCAGGTTCAGTCTTCTTTCCTATACTTAGAGATTCAGAAGCAGATCCAACTTTCCCAGCATTTTCTTTGAGCCATTTCACCACATCACTGAACTTGTCCTATAGAGCAAAAGTAAACCGTGAGGTGCTATAAATGTAAGAAAAAGTTTAACAAATCAAACCTTTAAATAAGATGTTAAACAGTTGAGATACCATAATGTTGGAAGCATGAGCAAGGTAGTCACGGATTCCATCTTCCCACAGTTCATCAGGGTGATTCTTCAGTTGTGCTTGTATCCAACTGCAACGAGTATAGAAGAAAAAATAACAAGTAAAATTCACAATTTCAACAGATCTCAAATTGTGAGGACAAAGTAACATAAATTGAAGAATGAGAATTAATCAGTAAATTTGCAAAAAAAACTTGTGATAATATGGAAGACAACAACAAAACAGAAGTGAACAAGATCAAATAATCTAGTCAACGTTAATTCAAAGCACAATGTAATATTACAGTTAGAACGTGATATAATATGATATCAAATTTGACATGATTCAGAGAAAGTGGACCTGGCGAATTGAGTATTCAGAGCCCTCACATGCTGACGAGATGATTCAGCTCGCTTTGGATCCAATGGTGGCATAGCCCTTGATGGTGGTTGAGATGGTTCTGCCCTATAAACATCAAAAGATGATCCTTCCATTATTCTTTTATTCCGGAACTGCAAGAATTTTTTAACTCAGAATATCAGTTAACATGACTAAATGGAGCTTAAAGAAAGATCCAACCCACAGACGTAGACAACACAAATACGGGTTGTTGCTTATTGTGATTTGTGAAGCATGAAAACTAAAAAGATTCATCCAGCACCATTCTTAGGTGTCTGTCTTTAGAAAATATTTAAGGAATGAAAAAGTTCACTCTTGAAATATAGATGAAATAATCATCAATTTCAAGTTCTTCGCATAACCATTTGCCCCCCTTCTGTCTCCACTGAGATATTAGGTGATTTACAAGTGGAACACAAAGGCAGACCTTGCAATCCCTAATCTAAATTCTAAATCATGTTTCTGCTAACACTTCCTTGTAGAAGAAAAAAACAAGTAAATACTAGGTGCCATACCATATTAATCAATTTTTTTTAAATAATGATTTTCATTAAAACAATGACCACAACATTATATCATACTGCAAACAAAGTATTCTTAGTTCACTCGGTGTTACACAATGAATTGCGGGTAACACCAAATCAGAAGCAAAATAAAATCAAACTGCAAGTTCAATCCAATAACTTAACCAACCGAAACTAATTCACATAATCAAATAAACCTCAACCATGTAATGTAATACTATAACAAGCTCAAGTATAGCAGCCAGAATAGGGGGGGAATCCAAACTTTTGACCTAATTTTTCATTTATCACCCCTGAAAATCAGATAAAAGAACTACCAAATCAAATATTAAAAACCACCTCCAGCGGCCAAGCAATTAGCTGCAGCTTAAAAGAAATAGTTTTCTTATCAAACTATCAAGCAAAGTTAACTCGGATATATGTTTCCTTAGACTCCAATAGGGGGAGAGAATACTGAACAAGCTGATAAAACAGGAGAACCAAATTAGGGTTTTTGGAGGTTAAGAAGAAGAGAGAAAAAGAACTCACGGCCGTATCGTTGGTGTCCGGCAGCGAATCTGAGGCAGCAAAACGTTTCGCTCCATTCATGATTTTACCGTTGTTGCTTGTTTCGATGAGGATTCAAAAGCAGAAAATAGCCCCCCAAAAAAATCTGAGCTTTTACCTTTCAGAGAAAATTCTTTAGCTTTTGTTTCAGGCTGAAAGCATATTCTTTTAATTTCGAGGCTTAATTCTTCATTATAAGCGTGGATTGTTTAGCCGTCCGATCAGGTGGGGAACTAACTTTCAATTTACACCGTTGGATTCATCATATATACGGGGTTAGAGTTAAATTTCGGTTCATGTGTTTTTGGACCTAAACGTAAGCCCAATCACAAGTTTTTGCATAGGAAGTTAGGCTACTTATTTACAGAATCTAAACGGCGGTGGAATCCACAATGAAAGCACCACAAATAATTACTCACAACTCCAATTTGTGTTAAAATTGGAGGAGTTTGGATATCATCAGCCAATGCGAAAGGATCAACCAACAAGTACAAGGAAAGCTTTTCAATTGCATACACAAAAAAATGTAGTCTCTTCAACCTTTCAACTGAAAATTCATAGTTTCTGTTTGGTTTATGAATTTATCTTTGATAGGCATATTTTATAGACTTTTTTGTTACAAGGCAAATATAAAATATTTTATTTTCCTTTTACAACGGAAAATACATTTAATAAAAATCTTAAATTTTTTATTTATTGTTGCCCTTCGATGTCCAAGTATAAGGGGACACTCTTCTCTTGTGCTCCCAAAATAAAAAATTCTAACCATTTCTCTTCTATGCGTAGAAATTGAGGAGGGAACTGAAAAGAAAAGGAAAAACGAAATAATGGAAATAAATGGGAAAATAATTATTTAGAAATTTCAAAATTTCAGCATTATTCAAATGCAAGTTGACTCTAATAGCCAAAGCTAACTGGTAACAACATATTTAAGTCAGTTAACTTCGAAGATCAAGCCAGGCATCATTCACCAAGGAAGTGGAAATTTAAAGTTCCAATTCTAGTTTATCTTCCTCAAAATTTCTGCACTTTCCATTTCTCTCCATATCGCTAACATAAGCATGTATTTAATCTATCACTTCCCAACCCTATTAGCCATTAATTTACTGTCTTTTAGTTCTTCATCAAATTGTATGCTTCCCATCATCATCCTGCTTCGGCTTCCAATTCTCTTAACATTTTTTTTCTGTAAGGAAATCTAATAGTAAACTATCTGCTCTAGATAGCATGTGATTCTTCAGCGGCAGTTTTGCTTCTTTTTCTTCTTTAATGTATTTTGATGCTCTGCTCATAATGTTTTGTTCATCTTCTACTTCGGTCAATTGGTCATTTTGCTTATCCAGGTTAACTGGTTTTATGCCACCAATGCTCTGATCAAATTTACTCATGTTTGCCATTAATTTCTGTCTATTTCCTGTAATTAAAGTAGACAAAGTTTGTAATGTCAAAATTGTATTTTTTTGTCCTAACATATTGAGAAAAATTATATATGTAGTTAGAAAAAGGATTGGTTTGTATTAAAGCTAAAGCGTGGCACAAATACGTGATATATTTGTTTAATTAGTATATGACAAATTCAATTTTAATACATTGTATTTATTATATTCATGTCAAAATCTAGAAACGATATTACAAAAAGTTTTAAAACAAAATCACAGTTCTAGTATTTCTTTCAATTTCATGTTGTTTTGAGTTAGTAAATTGGTAAAATTTTACGGTCGACCAATAAAAAATTTGAATAAATCAAATACAAAAGTGGTCAATTCAAATGCATAACACATCCAAAGAACACTTGAACAGCCATCGCCTCTTTGCGTTACTCATATACTTTAACTTTAATACACAAGTACGGAAAAAATCATATGCATCATTTCTGTGTTCTTAGGCTCGTTTATTTGTTAGAAAATAATGTGCAGAGGAAAATAACGTGCACAAAAATAAAATATTTTCTTGTGTTTGGTTACGTTACTGTAAAATATTTTCTGATGTTTGGTTATGTATTTAGAAAATATTTTCCGACCACAAATTTACATATATTACTTATACATTTGTACTCAAATAATTTAACTGAAATAATCCTCAAAATTTTCACATTTTTACACAAATAAAATTTAAATAAAAACAAATCTTTAATAATGATGATAATAATAATATTAAAAAATTGCCAATAAAAATATCACTAGATCCAAACTTAAAAAATGTTCTAATTCAATTCATAAAACTGTCTATCCACTCCATATATCATCATATTTATATGATCTATTTGCCTAAATAATTATCAACTCAAAATTTTTTGAACCGTGGAGTTTTGACTAAGAAAGCAATTGCAATTGATTCATGCTCGAACACCTCGATATGGAGTTATAACTCTATTTCTAATGCCATAACCAGCATCACCGAGATAAAATTTACCTATAATATTATTTCGAAGAGTTAATAAAATAATCTTTTTTGTTATTGTAATAATTTATTGAGATGTTAGTTCATACCATCAGGAATCTTAAAATCTTTAGACAATGCATCAGTCAATACACGAGAATCATGTGCACTTCCTTCCCAACTAGCTAAAACATAGGTGAAGCGCATGTCAAAGGTAATAGCAGCTAACACATTTTGTGTTATTGCTTGTTTTTTCGAACCATACTTTCTTTGAATTTCAAGAGGAACCCTTGCTGGTACATGAGTACCATCAATTGCTCCAACAATCCTATTAATAAATAATCTGTTAACTTTTTAAAATTTTAAAAAATGATATGTTTAGAATAAAATAAAAAGCTAAGACTTTTTTGTTACCTTAAAGTATGGATAAAATCTTCGATTTGCAATTTGTGAGGGACATTCACTTTCAGGATCCTTGATAAGTTGTTTGTACAATTTTAGAATTGCATGTAATACAATTCTAAAATATCGATGCACTGTTTCTACAGATCTAAACAATCTTGGCCCGACAACTCTAAATCTAGTAGTATGCCCAATAGCTTGTAGAAACATCATTACTTGTTCCCTAACACTCATATTTTTAGTTGCTTGTATGAGGTTTTGACTACTGAGAATTTCACAAAGTTCATCGAAGACCAAAGGTTTCATACGAAGTTGTTCAATGCAATGCCTATCACCCTTATTCAAAACACTATCTATGTAAAATTCTCTTTCAAATTTTGCTGATAAACGGGGTTGCCTCACTATTCTAGTTTTTTTTTCTTTTATTAATAAATTTCTTCACAATAAGCATCACTGTAGTTGCAACTCCACTCAATACAGCTTCATTAACGTGGCTTTGATCCATCTACACATTATCAAAAAAATCTCCAAAATAAGTTTTGAACCGAAGCACATTAATTTTATATTTGAAATCCTTATTAGATCCTTAAGACTATTACCAAGTAATTGTAACTCAGTACTAACAACAAGACTAAACTCGACTCCAATCACATTAGATTTTGCAAATAGTTTATGGTCTAATCGTAGCTGTCAAACCGAGATTTGAATTGAAAATCAAAATCCAATTTTGTGAATCGTGAATCGAATCGAATAAAAACTAAAAAATAGCATGATGTGCCAAAAGCAAGGATTTATAACAGGAGGTGTCAACAGGTTAATAGAAATTCAAAGTAGATGTTAAAACTAAAAAATAAAAAAGACTAAATAACATAGCATGAGTTGTCAAGAGCTAGGATTTATAACAGGAGGTGTCAAGAGGTGTTAAATTATAAGAAAAGAAAACTAATTATATCTTCAATTAAAGGTGAATGACAAGAGTTCATTTGATTCAACCTAAAATTATAGAAATTACTCTTTGCAACAACGAAGCCGATTCGAACGATTTCCACCCGTTTCTATCGATTCTGGCAATGATTTCTAGCATATATCGATGCACCACATAGATACAAATCTATTTAAGGATGAATCGTATCGAATCGTACGATTCGATAACTATGGTTCTAATTGCCTATATCTTTTTTACGAAATTTTTTTTGTCAAATTCAAATAATTTTTCTAGACTAGTCAAGTAATTTTGATTCTTGCTATTCTAGTCTAATATTGCTTCTCATTTTTTTATGTAAATCTTTTATTAAAACCAAGTTATAAGATCATTTTATATATGAGTGGGCGTATTAATAGATAGAGAATAGCTTTTGAGAAATGCATAAGAAATACATGAAACTAGACCATCATAACAAAAAGAAAAAAAGACAGAACACATGGCATCCCTTGTCTGTGTCAAAGATATATACTTTAGAAAGGTACATTCATATGCAAAAAAGGTCTAATATGCAAAGACTTTTGCATCCATATTCAAGCTATGACCCTTTACTGTATGTCTTCATACTCAAATATAGTTAGATAATCTAATATAAATATGAGAACCATATCTTAAAATTTTTTGGATATGCAAATCAAGAGGCATCGTACAATATTTTCATTGCCATTTATGAAAGGTCTCTTATATGTGAAACTAGCATATCTGAAACTACACAAGAAGAGTATCTCATAGATTTGTATAGACCTAATCAATAGAGGCAATATGAAGCTGATATGAGGTTGAGCACTCATAAATTAACAGGAAATGTAATATGGTTCACATCTTGCTGATCTGCAAGTTTCATAGAAAAACCCATTACATAGAGAGTAGAGAACAGTTCGGCTTTCTTCCAAAAGGATTACACATAAAGACAGAAATCCATTCATAGTTGGACCAAGTACTGTTTCGCAATTGGCTGGCAGTGTTAATCAATTGAAATGCAAAATTGAGGGGAAAGCATCAAAATCTTTTGCAAATATACAAAATCAAAAATCTATTGCAAAAGCTAATGGGTCTGTCTCTTGGAAATCAATTTGAAACATAGAACCTCATCAATCAACACAATATAAGAAATTAAAAGAAAAAACATAGACTTACTGATATCAAGAATAGAGAAAGGAGTAGAATTAAGGCGACGAAGATGATGGAAAGAGCCGATATAGCAGAGTGCAGCAGCTGTGGTGGTGTTGAACGAAGCATCTTATGGGAGTACGGCATCTCTTTTCTCTTTGGAAAATATTTTCCATTACTTATTAAGGGTTTTTCTATTATTTTCCCTTGATTAATTTTACAATTAAAACAAAGAAAATAGGGAAAATATTTTCATGTAAAATATTTTACAGCAAACATACAAGGCCTTGGTATCTTACATTCAATTTTCGACATGTGATCAATTGTAGGAAATAAAACAAACATGAAAGATAGGAGAGAGAAAATAAAAGATAGTCTTTGACCAAAAAAAAGTTCAACACTTGTCAAAAAATTGAATTGGAGACGCTAAATAAACTTTCAATATTTTACTATGTTTGAACAAATTAGGCGCACCTTCAGTGCATATGAGACTACGTTGGAGAGGGGATTTTATATGTTCATCATCATCTTTGGATTGGATAGTCCAACGCAGCAACTGGATCAAATTGCTCCTTCTCCTCCTCATTCGCACATTCCTGTACAGATTAAAATGAACTTCAAGTAATCAAACCCCGAAACTCTAGATGCAACTATTAAGCATTTGTTTACCTTTACAAACTCTAAGTAACGCTTCTATTTGATCAATGATTTTCCCATGCCTTACTGACCTATAAAACCGAACACATTACGTATCAAAATGGAGGACATTTTATATATTTGCAAATTGTAGAAAAATTTCCAGAAATCTGGATGCATTATCTAGATAAAGTTCGAAAATCACAATGATAAACTTCATTGAGGGCAAAAGTAAACCCACTGGTTGACAAATTTGGCGAAACAATAATCATAATATACAAATAATGCCAACTCATCTTTATCGACAATGGACTGATCATGATCAAGTAAGGGTTTGCTTGGGAGGCCGAATCTAATAGGATGGAAATCAGTTTCAGCTGCTTGGGACGATAAAACGCAGAACAATGGAAAGGAAGCAGACAACATATGATTTGTCAACATTTTTCAAACTCAAACCAAAGGAAGTTTCGATCTATAATATGCATTTATTTATCTTCCAATAATCTGCATCCATTTGTATCCTGTGCAATTCTCTTATCCTTTATTCGACATGTGATCAATTGTAGAAAATAAATGGTAGAACCACCAGATTAACTGGTTTATTACCCTTACCGGTTAGGTTCGTTGATTTAATGTTTAATACTGTTTGTTGCTATTTTGTAGTTAACATGATACAACCCATCCATGAAACATCTAATGTTGAATGTATTCACAGTTAATAAAGAATATAGAATTGTGAATTTGTATCTTCTAATTTATCGAGTATGTTGATAATTTCATAAGAAGCTCAAGTTTTCATTCACTATCTGTTTGAATTGGTATGGGTTGTGGGTTTGTCTTTCTGAATGAAAATTTGACCTTCTAATGGAATTATTAACATACTCGAAAATCAAGCGGATAAAAATATAAGAATCATATACTTAAGCACACCTAATCAAATTTCTTTGCAAAAAAAATATACCTACTCAAATTAAAATGTTAGTTCAGTCCAAATTTAACCTAATTTTTGATCGGTTTAAAACAAACTTGCCATTCATTTACTTTAAATTTTTAAACTTTTCTTTTTCAAATATGAATTAAAACATAAAATGACTAAAATCAATATAAATGATTTTTAACATAAATAATTTATCGTAAATTTGAAAAAAAAAAACAATTGTCAAGTGTTGAAAATTAGACATAAAAAGAATTAACAAACTAATATAAAATTAAAAGAAATGTATTTATAATCATTTCAATTCGGTTTACTTTTTTGTAACAAAAAAATCGAATCAAACCAAAACAAACGGAAGAAAAATACATTGCAATTATATAAATTGAAATAAAATTATTTGATTCGTTTAAATTTTTCATTTTTTTCTCTCCCATAATCGTAGTTGTGAAAATATATTGTTTTCTTAATTAACATAAATTAATAAGCTATTGAAGTTGTACACAATTTTGTCATAATTGTACCGGATATTAAACCGGTGAAGTTACTAGTACGCGGTATTATCGGTACGATCGGTGATATAATTCATAGTTCTATCGGACAATTAATTTCATAAAAATACATATTATATATAAAAATACATTACCATCTATATATTTATAATACAAGCGTAAGAAATTATATTATTTCAATTGATATATTTATAATTATATTTAAAAATTATATTTCACATTATCATTGTAGCAATTTTCATAATTTGAACATGTTACACTCGTACTTTTTATATACCAATATTTTTAATGAAATGTGTCGTAATTTTTAAAAGTACACAATTTTACCGGTAAAACCAGTGAAACGGTAAATTATTAACGTTGGTTGCACGGCAGCCATGAAATTTCACAATTCTCTTCAAAATTCGAAACGACGTCGTGTTCATCATCACTTTGGGGTTTAGGGCATAAGTCTCCCCTGCAAGTTCTTTGAGGCAGCTTTGCTTTTACCAGCTTGAAGTCTGCCAAACGTCTCGAGTTTTCGCATCAGCTAGTCGAAAGAAATCAACTGCAGAATTTTGACAGTGTAATTGAAAGATGCAGCACGATGAGGTTATTTGGCAGGTAATCAGGCATAACCATTGCAGTTACATGGCAAAGTAAGTCTCCTTTATATATAGCAGCTTATCGTATATTGTTTGATTTTCATTATGTTTTATGGAATTGGAATTGTTAGATTTTATATTTGTTTCTTTCCAGAATCACCACTGGTAATTTCTGTAGAAACCCTTATAACGCAACCGGTATTTGTAATAGAAGTTCTTGCCCTCTAGCTAACAGTCGTTATGCCACCATTCGAGACCATGACGGTAAGCTAAAACTGAGTTTTCGTTTAATTTTCCTTCCTTTGTTATATCGTCATGTTTCTGGATGTTTCGATTTTATGCAGGAGTATTCTACTTGTATATGAAGACTATCGAAAGGGCTCATAAGCCAAATCAGTTGTGGGAAAGAGTTAAGCTGCACAGAAATTATGAAAGAGCTCTAGAAACCATTGATAAACATCTTGTAAGGAAGATTAACTGACATTGGTTTGATTTTATGTTGCATTTCTAATCGTGATTCTGTTTGCATGCCTTTTTACATATACAGGAGTATTGTCCAAAGCTTTTGGTACACAAAATAAAGCAGAGGTTGACTAAAATGACTCAGATGCGTATCCGAATGAGGAAGCTTGCCTTGAAGACAAGGTTACCTGCTTGATGTGTTAATTGTTATAACCGTTTTTTATTTGTGTTGGTAATCTGTGGATTTATGCTTTAAAGATTCAATAGCATGAGTTTTGGAATTGCCACTATTGAACACTGATTCCAACTGGGAAGTCATTTATCTCTTCTACTTAGTTATAGGTCTTAGATTTTTTTAGCCTTTGTCCTCTAACTACTTTGCAAGTTGGATCTGTTTACTTGTCAGTGTTGGTAATTGAACATTTTAAATGATTTAGTCTTCCAACGAAAGTAGAAATATATCTGCTCGTAGAAGCAGTACATAGGCATCACAGACTTGCTTTTGTTTGGTTGAGAATCAACTAATTACACTCTAAAGGTTTATGGTCTGTATTATAGATATCGTTTGAATTGAAACAGAGTGCATCATTTTGTGTTGGCAATTTAATTTACAAAAGCTGGATTGATTTCATTCAGTCATACATGGCGTATGGAACTCGATAATCATTTGTGCCTGATAGTGGTGGCCAGAGATACTAAGAGACTTTTCTCAAAATTCGGTTGCCTAGTTTGCAATTGCGAATTTCATTCCATTTAAGACCCATGCGTTGTTCTGGATACAATTTAATAAATCAAAGTAAACATTTAACCTGTGTGTGAAAGCTTGAAACCATTTATGGACTTATATGACATGTATTAATCTTAGGGCTTATTTGGCATTGCTTTTCAAGTTGATGTCCCAATAAGTTGATCTCACAAACTTTTTATAGAACTACATATTTTGGCTTTGAACAATACATTTTGCTCTTTCATACTATTTAATTAGGAATTGTCTGATTTCTTTTTTTCAAAATCAACGCCATTGCTTATAAGAAAAACTTGAAAATGGAGCTTTTCAGCAGTTTGAAAAAGCACAGCCAAACTGGCACTTAGTGTTAGTGACTAGTTCAGTCTAAGCATCCCCAGCTTGACTAGTGTACCTGCCCATCTTAATGGCCAGCATATGGAATTCTTTGGTGTATTTACAGGGAAAAAATAATGACAACTCCGAGAAAGCAAATAAAAAGAGAGGCCAGAAGAGAGGAAAAGGCTGAAAAGGCAGCTTTGTTAGATAAGGTTACACTCCCACTTTGTGCTTTCAATGCCAATACTATTTTAAGTTTGGATTACGATTGCTTCTTTTAATGCTGTTGATTATTTTGCTGCAGAGTATTGAAAAAGAATTGCTAGAGCGCCTTAAGAAAGGGGTATATGAAGGTATATACAACATTGTTCCTCAGGAAGATTATGAAAACATGCTGGATAAACTACAGGATGAAGTTCAAAAAGAAGAAGAAGAAGAAGAGGTAGTTACTTCAATAACTATTTTTTTTCTTACTTTCTTGCCGAAGTCCGAACTGTCACCATAGTACCCTTTTATAAGGTTGATACATGAGAATGCCATGTATTAAGAGAAGGTAAAGTAGCCTTGTATCAGGGTAAAGTAGTCTTTTATTAACTAAGTTAATGCAGCTATTCTTATTCATATTGTTAATAATGATAGTAAGACAAAATACTCCAACAAACTATTAACAATATGGATAAGAATGGCTACATTGCCTTAGGTATTAATTTATCTGTTTATCCTAATAAAGGACCACTTTTCCATCTCTTTATACATGATAGAGAAGTTATAAATGTCATAGGAATCACTTGTTCTTTTTTCTTTTTCTCTGATATGGTTTATCAAATAATTTTTTTATTGTTATTTTTCTTTGGCATTGGAAAGCAGGATCCTGAGATAGAATATGTAGAGGGCTATGATGATCTTGAAGAGGAAGATGACATTGAAGATTTTGGCAGCCTGGGAATCGATGAACTTGAAGCATTTGATGAAGTTAATGGTAAATATGTAGTAATTGAATGTTTGAATTTGACAATTTATGAGATGAGCAATATATGGTCATTCAAAATCTTTTATTTTTGTTTTGCACCTTATTGTTTCAAATGGGGACTCAATAGTTAAATTTTTTTATGCCAATGCAGGAGTGGATGAAGAAGAAGAAGAAGATGATGATGATGGTGAAGAGAAGAAAAAAGATGACCGAAAGAGAGAGAGGAGAGATTCATATTCGGCTTTGAAAAAGGTTGCCAAAGATAAGTCTGATGCTAAACTGAAGAAGAAGAAAGCAAGAATGCTTGTTGAGGTGAGATATTTGTACATGTTATCTGCTTGTCCTTGAAATTTGAATGATTCGAAATATCGAGTCACGTAAATTGTTGTTGATTCTTCAGGTTGAGAACGAAGGAGTGTCTGAAACTCAAAAGGTTGCTCACTGAATGCTGGGCAGTAACAGTTGCTTGCCTAGTTCACTGAAGATAAGATGAGGATTATTGGAAGTAAAAATTATCGAGATTTTGACAGTTGTTTATTGTTATGTTATTTCACATGTGATTGTAATATGAATGCTGATGCATTATAGTTGTTGGGCGTTGCATCCGTCGTTTTTGTTTACTTGCAGATGTAAAACACAGAAACTATAGGAGACAAACTAGCAGAGAGGAAGGCAACTCCTTGTCTTAACATTTTGACTTTAGATTGTTTTTTTATGTGAACATATCATTTTAATTCTTGAAATTGATTCATTTTCTAAAGTCAGCATAACACGTGCAAAATGGATTGTGTTTCCTTTTAAATTCAATCTAAAAGCACTGCAACTCCCATTTGGGGCTACTTTTCAACATGCTCCCTCCTTTTATGTTATAATCTTGATTAATTTACTCTTATCTACAATTTACTCAATATAAAATTTTGCTAATTAATCATTAGCCGTAATTTATAACTAAACTGACGCTCTTTGAAAAGAAGTGGAAGTTTGAGAGGAAGAGGTGAAGATAACATAGGAGGTGTTTCTCACAACTTCTCAAAAAGTCACTTACGTCTTATAAGTGATTTTTTTAAAATGTAAGTCCGATTTACTTTTAACTTCTGTCTTATTTTTAACTTTTAAGTTAATAAATAAAAAATTATCAAAAACACTTCATTGTCTGAATTATAAGTTAAAATCACATTAAAAGAAAATTTTAAATTGAAAGTTGAAAATGAGAAGTTTTGAGAAACACCCCCATAGTTACGTCTATTTTCATTTTATTTGAAAGTTTAATCTTTGATATTCGCTCGATCTCCTTTGATGTGTTTACGTTCAATTGATTGTCTTCAAATTGAAGTTTCCAAAAACGTACTAGCTATTAACCTTTTCCATTTCTGTAGAGTAGTTGCAAATTTTTAGGATATGGAATTGTAGTGTTTCATTGTATTTGATATTCTCAAGTAAATTTTATCCTTTCTAATGAAGTTTGTTGCATATAATTGATTCAGTTTAATGCATTGCAAATCTTCTGGAAACATTTTATTTATCAATTATCATTAAACATGTTCCCATGAACTGTAGCTGGTTATCGCGACAAAAGAAATTTAAAAGATGCCTTGCCAAAAAAACTCCTCAGCAAAGAAAAGAAAAACACAATTTACCAAAAACTAAGTGCATATTAGTAATAAGTAATAAAACAAAATAAGTCAAGGATGAAAATAATTTTGTGCATCCAAAGCAAAGTGAATGCTGGCTCATAGGTTCATTAAAATATTCTTGTTTTGAACTTAGTTATAGTTAAGTTTCCATACTCCACCTTACAAATGTATTTAGTTAAAATCGAAACTGAACCTCCTCCTACAAAATAGACCTACATTGACAATTGAGGTAACAACTTGAAGTCAATTATGTACAAAAGCTATTTTTTGTTTTTATTCGCCATATTCAATCTATTACATATAATTAATTTCTCTTGTATAATCGCCTACCAGGTGGAGACTAAAGACTATATATATCATAAGACCAACCCAATCATTTTGGTAAAAGCTACCATTTAGTCCATGTATTATCAAATTTGCTTATTTCATCATTATAATATGATTTGGGCGTCTTTGGGAAAACAAATTAACAATAAATCGGATTAAATTACCAATAACTGTGGAGCAAAAAAAATTACAAGTAGACAACCAAAAGAACCAAAATTAATTAGCCAATTAAGTGTAAGGACTAAAATAGATGTTTTGCCCACACGGAAGCAACACATTTTAGCCTTATCCACCCAAAGATTCTGGGCCCTATCTCCTTTTTCCTTTTCCTTTATAAACGAAGCTACATGGCAAGTCAACAATTTTATGTGTACCATGTCAACTTCTGAATCTCACTCTTGTTTGCCCACGTGTTTTCTTATCATTGGTTGATTAAAGGATATTAATATATAGCAACTGCCAGCTGTGTGAAACTGAAAACTGGAAAAGAGAACAAATCAAAGAGAAATTATAGTATAAACCGTGGGCCTCCAACTGGCATTTACCCCGTGTTTTAATCTCTGTCCATAACACTTCTGTCTGATTTCTATTAATAATCCATTTTCGCTTCAGTAATCTAGTAATCCGAAAAAGCCTCAGTCTTTACTCTTTGATCACTTACAATAACCAGTCAAATTCATGAATTTCTATATTCCCGAAGGCAGTACTAGCAGCAGTAGCAGCGACGAAGAAGTGTTTTTAGCAATTAACAGACCGAAAAAGAAAGCCGGTAGGAAAATATTCAAAGAAACAAGGCATCCAGTCTACAGAGGTGTACGGAAGAGGAACGGCGACAAATGGGTTTGTGAAGTGCGGGAGCCAAACAAAAAATCAAGAATTTGGCTGGGCACTTATCCCACTCCGGAAATGGCTGCAAGAGCTCATGACGTGGCAGCATTGGCCCTTAAAGGGAAATCTGCTTGCCTTAATTTTGCTGATTCTGCTTGGAGATTGCCAGTGCCCCAAACAGGGGATTCCTCGGAGATTAAAAGGGTCGCCGGCGAGGCAGCGGAGATGTTCCGGCCGGAAGAATTTGGGGGCTGCATTGCCAGTGAGATTGAGGATTCAAGTTGGGTGAATTTTGAAGAAAGTAAAGTGGCGGTTATTGATGAAGAAGAAATATTTGAAATGCCAAGGTTAATTGCAGAATTGGCTCAAGGCCTTCTGTTGTCTCCTCCTGCTAGTGTTGAAGCCGAGTGGAATTGCTTCGAAAATGATTATAATTTTTCTTTATGGAGTTATTAATTGATTGGTGATCCTATCTTGCGAGTTGATTGTAATTAATTGTGTACCAGTTTTTTAAATGGTACTATTAGATTTAGATTTGAGTATGGTTAGCATGAGATTTGTTTAGGAGACGGCTCAATCGAATTGTTTACTTTTTCTTTTTAGTTAATTGACTTTGCAATTTAATTAGAACTAGAGTTTGAGTTCTCTTATTTACGGCATAGTAAAAGTTTTAAATTTATCATTCCCCGTACATACGGATAATCTCAATTAAAAGATGATAATGTATTAGATATTCTATTTTCTTATCAAATATGATATGACATAATAAATTTTACATAAATACTATTTGATCTTTTATATGTTATCAATCAAATAGAAGTTTGAATAATTTCTTTAATATTATATTATTGATGATAGAATATTTAAAAGTAATTTAATCTTTTTGCTATTATTTTATTATGAAAAAATACAATAAAAGATAAAATAAACAATCTATTACGGTTACCTTGTAAAATGTTTTATCAATTTTACTACATCATCAATGTTATTTTTTATTTTACATTTCATATAATTCTTCAATCCACCGTAGTCTTGCACTTGTTTTTGTTCGGTTTCTCAATTAGACATATACAGAGATTAACCATTTTGAGGCTCCCCACATTTTCACTTTCATTAGTTACAAGATCCTCTGTGTTTACACTGGACCGGATTTGGGAAAAGAAAAAAACATTTACCTTGTATTTTTTATGGGTCTCAAACCTAAAAAATGTGCACATTACTCATTTGATGCATAATACTTTTTCTCAACGAGCAAAGAGTCCTTTATATAAAACTCCAGTAAAATTTGACAACCAAAGAAGAATTCAGTTTTTAGCCCAACTAGCTATAACATATGCTACTTTGTGTTCTCTACCTATGAATATAGGAAAAGGTAAGCATAAGCAACTAAAATTTGGAATCTTTCATATTAACGTAGTGAACTCTAAGTTCAAGGAAATAGCTAATGAAAAGGCGACATGAACCGACTTATTTTCACTTCCATTTCTTAATTGTTTTACTTCCATTTTATCAATTTAATTTTTATCTTAATATCCATTTACAATGTTAATTTTTTTTGTATATTACTTTGTATGTGGATTTGTACTACTAAATTTTATTTGTTGTGTAACACGCAACTATTGAGGAACTTAATTCCTTAAATATTACCCAGGATTTGAATTTTTTAAGTTATTCATATATTTTATCCGATCTTTGCGACTACATACAGAACTCAGAGTTCAAACTTTTAGGATGTGTACGGAGAAAAATAAGTTGAGAAAAGGTCATCCTCTTAACCGACCATTTGCAGTACTTGAGTACGAATTAGTCATGAAATAGATTATTGGTTGCTAAAGAAAATAAAATTTATTTGTTACTTGAAGAAATCACTAATTATTATACTCACAATAATTTGAATATGAAAATGCCAACTGGCGGTAGCAATTTCAATAAAAAAAAAGAACTGATCTCATTCAACCTTCTAATTCCTAGGTTATTGGATTCGGTCACGCGAGAAAATATAAGCTTTGAAAGCTCCCATCAAATTCCGCATTGTGATACGATTGTTTGAGTAGAGTTTAAGCAATCAATGCAATACATTAAGCAAAGTCCAAGTTCTTACTCGTTAAAGAATTACTAAGTACTCTATCCGTCTACTAAATATTGTCGTTTTACAGGAATTTCATTGTCTCTTTTTTATTATCATTTTGTATTTTCAAGATGTTTTTTTTCCAAGTTTTCCATTCCTACCCCTATTAATTTGTTTAAGTTTCAAGATAATTATGTTCTAATCTTAAATAATAAGAGAAGATTATAGGTCAAATTGTTTTTATTAAACATATTAATAAAGTCTTGAAAATTGAATAGGACATTTATGAGGATAAATTAGTAAATTACCTCATTCGGTTAGTTGTTATCTTAAGAACTGTGAATTAGTTAAAACGACAGAGGGAGTACAAACTTTACTTTCTTTCTTGATCCCACCAGTTCAAAATTGGTGGTTCTAGATTTTATGAACCTCGTACGATTCGATTAATCTAAGGTTTGGTTGTGTTTACACTACGACAAATACTTTATTGAAAACAAAACAAAGTTTACTTGGATTATAAGAAACTCAACTGCCATATATTGTCGGAGCGCAGCTTTTTAATTGAGTTTGCTGTGAGAGAATGACGGCAATTAATGAAAAAAATAAGGTTGAAATTTTATTGATAACAACAGGTCTGTAACTAATATACTCATTTTGTCCTAATCGTATTGTCAATAAACCAATGAAGTCATGGGTCCATATTATTTTTGATTTAATTGGATTCAGCCGATGATTTATTAGATTATTAATTTCTTAAGCAACAATGTAAATGAAAAATACTTTCATTTCAAAAAACTTATAATATAGATACCCAATAATATAAATTTCTTTCATTTTATTTCAATACAATGTTATGTTATATGATTACTCTTTTAATTTATATTTTTTTGATATCTTTCAATTTAAACTAGTCATGCTTGTACTTCGTCTGTGATGCTATTTGAAATAAATTATAAGAATATAATGATAATGTTGAATATTTTTTTTAAAGAAAATATAGCGGCCTGCTTTATTGAATTGTGAGCCGTCAATTACTATGCGCTACTATGCAGTCATATGCACGGGATCTTATATTTTCTATTATTTACGGTTTGTGCCATTGAGTTTTCTTATAAATAGGTTTCATTTTTCCTTATTCAATATACCTCAGAGATAAGAAATAAAATCTCTTTCAAATTCTTTCTAAGTTCTTAGTTATTCGGTATTTTTGTAATAGTATTTTACACTCAGTTGAGTTCGCCTAACGTCTGTTGTTGTATCTTGGGAGATAGTTTGCCATACAAAGGGGAAAATCTGTCTTAAGGAAATCGACTCGAGCCTCAACAGAACCCTCTTGTTCCAAGTAAAAGGTTTATTTCGGTATTTAGTTATTTTATATTTAATATTACGATGTTCATATAATTGAATTTCAAGTTACTAATATTTCCTTTATTATATTCTTTCTTTTTATAAGATATTATATAAGTATCCCCATTTTCTATTTCTAACAATCTTACGACAGAGCTTTATTTTTTAAGTTTATATTCTTAAAAAAAGAGACGAACAGGATACCGTGACTTTAAATACCGTGACTTGGATTACCGTAACATTGGAATACCTTAATTTTGGACAAAAGATTGGACTTATTTTGGACAATTTTTTAATTGGACTTAATTTGGATATATATTAAAAGAGAAGTTAAGAAATATAAATAAATAAATAATAATAAAATAACAACAATAATAATAATTTTATTTGTTGTATGTACAATTTATTATACTAATTGTTATTGTTATTATTATTCTGAAATTGTTCTAACTTGGTTTGTTTGGAAAATTTCAGAATTCATTATGGCTGATCAGATCCCACAAAATGATGAAATTGCTCAAAATCAGAATGAGCAAAACCAAAATGGACAATATGGTCCAATTGGTTCAGTACCTGTTAGTACAACACCGGTTGCATCTGTACTTGATGGTGGACCAACTGCTTTTGGCCTTGTTGGTTCTAGGCCATCTGCTGGTTCTACAAGTTCAGGTCCTCTTCGAGAAAATGAAACTGGAAACTTATATAGTCAAGCTAACCAAAATGGACAATTTGGTCCTAATGGTTATAGACTAAATGGATTTTCTAATTTTGGGCTTGTTACTATACCAAAAAGACTAGAAAAATTCAGCGGCGTGAATTTTAAGGTCTGGTAACAGAAAATGTATTTCTACTTAACTAGCATACATTTTGACAGATTTGTGAAGGAAGATTCTCCTGTTGTACAGGAAGAAGTTGTTGATCCTTCTGTTAAATCTGTTGTTGATGTTTGGAATTATTCTGATTTCCTCTGTAGAAATCATATTCTTAATGGTTTAATTCCTGAACTATATGAAGTATATAGTGTGAAGCTTACTGCTACGGAACTATGGGAATCCCTCGATAGAAAAAATCGAACTGAGGATGCTGGCTCTAAGAAATACTTAGTTGGTCAATTCCTAGATTTTAAAATGAATGATTCCAAAACTGTTGTAAGTCAAGTGCAGGAACTTTAACTTTTGATCCATGCGATGGAGGCTGAGAAAGTGGGGACAAGTGAACCATTTCAAGTTGCTGCAATTATTGAAAAATTGCCACAAAGTTGGAAAGATTTCAAAGCTTATCTCAAACATAAGCGAAAGGAAATTTCTGTTGAGGATCTCATTATTCGCCTACGCATTGAGGAGGACAATAGAAGATCAGAAAGAAAATTTTCTGCTAATCAAGGTATGGTAAAGGCCAACATGGTGGAGGTCCAAGAGGACTCTAGAAAGGGCAAGCAACCTGGTAAACCCAAGTCCAAAATGGGACTAAAAGGAGGCATTAACAAGAAACAAAAGTTTAATGGAAAATGCTTCAATTGTCATAAGACGGGACGCAAATCTTTTGATTGTAGATTTCCGAAAAGGATTGACAAGAAAGAAGTGAATGTTGTGGATGGAATTACACAAGACGTATCTGATATCGATCTCTGCGCAGTAATTTTTGAAGTCAATATGATTGACTCGAACCCTAGAGAATGGTGGTTTGACACTGGCGCTACCCGGCATATATGTTGCAACAAGAAGTCTTTTGCTGGATTGACTCTTATAGAGAATGGGGAGAAACTTTTCATGGGAAATTCTGCTACTTCCAAGGTGAAAGGACATGAAACTATGATTCTGAAAATAACTTCCGGCAAAGAAGTCAAACTACAAAATGTCTTGTATGTTCCAGACATCAGGAAGAATATTATTTCTGGGAGCCTCTTGAGCGCACATGGATTCAAGATGGTATTTGAATCTCAGAAATTCATTTT
>CATIWQ010736870.1:0-14539 GCA_949673415.1 Euphorbia schlechtendalii | reverse complement strand
CTCCACCGCAATCGCCATCACTTCCACCCCGCCACCACCACCAGCACCACCATTTCCTTCACTTTACCACTTACTTCCTTCACCCTGTTATTGCCACCATGACCACAACTTCCTCCTCCCCACTACAACCACCACCATTTTTTACACCCCACCACCCTGTCTCCACCAGTTCCTCCAATTCACCACTTACTTCCTCCACCCCGTCACCACACCGCCACCACAACCATCTCTTCCTCCACCCTGCCACAACCACCATCATTTCCTTCTTCCCACCACCACCGATGATTGAACGGAGCTATTCTTTATATTAGAACCAACAATGAGGAAGATTCAACACAGAAACAGAATACATAATCAAAGAACTCGTAATCTTAATGATTAAAAAGATAAAATGGTGTAGATGGAATTGATATCAATATAGTGAAAGTACATGTGGTAACATCTAGATCAAGCTTAATGCACAAAAATAGCTCCAACAGTTGATATCAATTTAACAATCTTAATTTAAACAAAACGAGCCTACCCCTAACTCTATAATCACCACATGAAAGCTTTCACCCACTTCAACAATCTGCCTCCAGCAAACGCAGTGAAAGAACAAAACATCGAATTCACATTTCCTATCGCTCACTTCAGCCCTTCTAAATCTTTGACCTAATCAATTTTGACTGATGAGTATATCTTTCGAACAAACCAGAAGCAAGCATAGAAACCGATCGTTCCAGTCAGAACAAAGAAAGCATACGATATAATAACCATGTAACCAAAGTAGAGGATCCCCGAAACCAATTTCGTGATTTCCAGCTTCGTGAAGAAGTAGAAAATCGAGTAGAGGAAAAGGTACAGAGCAGAGGATCCAGCGGTGAGATAAGATCTCCACCACCAGTTATAGTCTTCGCTGCATAGTTGAAAGTAGCAGAGAACAATCGTTATCTCTGCACAAGTGATCAGAAGGATCACAAACACTATGAACAAGAACCCAAAGATGTAGTAAAACTGGTTCAACCAAATCGACGTCAAGATAAAGAAGAGCTCGATAAAAACAGCACCAAATGGAAGAATTCCCCCGATGAGTATCGAGAATATCGGTTTCATGTACCATGCTTGTTCAGGTATTTGCCTCGGGATTTTGTTCGTTTTCACAGGATCTTCGATGGCCGGCTTTTTGAAACCAAGGTAGCTACCCACAAATACCAAGGGAACCGATATACCGAACCACAAGCAAACCAAAGCGAACATTGTCCCGAAAGGTACTGCACCGGATGACTGTTCTCCCCAAATAAGGGCATTTAGTACGAAAAATATCGCGAAAAGAATACCTGGGAACATAAATGCAGTTTTTAGGGTGTTTCGTTTCCACTCCGTTCCTTTAAACATTTTGTACAAGCGAGCTGATGAGTAACCGCCTAATATGCCCATGAAAACCCATAAAAGAACCATGGCGGTTGTCAGGCCGCCTCTGTTGGAAGGGGACAAGAAGCCTAATAAGGCAAATATCATTGTGACAAGTGTCATTCCAAAGACCTGGACACCTGTCCCGACATAAACACACAATAGTCCAGCATTGATAGGGGCCCTGAAGACATCTCCATGTACTAGTTTCCATCCTGTTTCTTCCTGAGCTTCGTCTTGAGTCTCTAACTGGTTGTAGTTTGAGATGTCTCGGTATAAAGTTCTCATCATGATCATCGCTACCATCCCAGAAAGGAATAGGACGATCATCAGAGAGTTTATGATCGAAAACCAATGGATCTGATCGTCGTTCATAAGCAGGTATGTGTCCCAGCGTGAAGCCCATTTAATGTCACTTTCCTACAGAAAGGACTGAAGTAAGTAATTTTGAACTCAAAACATGGGACATGCTAACAGACAGCAGAGAAAGGAATCTACGAGTTTAAATAAGATAATACCTTGAAGGTAACATCATATGTGAACACGATTGCCTTGCCAGAATCAACTTCTTGTGGAACAGTACTACCTTGAATTAGGTTTTTGGTATCCTTGTTGCAGGTTGTGACTTGGGGATTTTTGTCATCCCATTCCTTGTATTCATGTTTAATACTGTTGACAAATATCAGGTGATAACAGAACTAGATAAGACAACTCTCAAAGCACCACAGAAAAGTGGAATGAACATAATTGAAATGCAAAGCGAGTGATAGTCAAATTCCAATATGATTGTAGAAGTAGAAAAGAAACTTATGATTATATGATGTCTGCTACACCAACAACAACATATTCAAGAAAACCAAAAAAAGTAAGCAGGTATGCATCAAGGAAATAAGTAATACCTATTTTGCACAAACATAAGCAGTTAAAATCTGAAAAGACCTACTCTACATAAGTTAGTGACTATGACGGAGCTTAAATACTCATTTGTGCTTTCAGATTTCCTAAGCTAAGCAATTCAATAATTCATTTCTCTTGACCATATCAACCTAAAAGGCTAAATCAACAAACTCAAATATAATTAACACTAAACAGAAATATCAAAAAGGGAGATAGTGCAAGACCTATTTGGAGTAACCTCAAACCCAACAATACGAGCAGAGTCAGTCTCAGGATCCTTGTGATACATAACTCTGAAGCTTAAGTGGTTGTTGATGAAATATTTTTCCTCTTTACTCTGTCAAGTGCACATTTCATGAGGCATTGAATTACCAGAAGTAAAAGAGAGAGTGACAAAAAAAAGACAAAGGGGAGGGGAAGGAAAACCTCATGCACTAGCTAGTGTTATTTAAACTTACCCCAGCATAATTTCCTTTAAATCCAACACGGAATCCATGTTCATAAGTTGTAGACTGAATGCCATCCCTCCTTTGTCTAGGAACAGCAACTGGCAGATTATCAAGAATCCTGCACATTTAACATAATTTAAGAAATAATGAACTCCAAATAGCAAGAAAACAGCGTAATATGCCCTTACATATTGACCCGATATTCATCATCAATTTTTTCCTTGAAATTCTTTGCAGCTTCAGCATCAAGCGTTGAACGACAAGCCACTTTGCATGGCTGCTCTTCCATCATTTCAAACTGAAGTAGCATTCAAAATCACACAGAATCATATTAGGTACCAAACGCAAATGACATCAGATCTAGAAGTTCCTCTAAAAATAGAGGTAATAAATGCTTACAGTGTATACAGAATTCTCAATGCGGTCACCTCGAAGAACCTCCCCTAAGTTTTCTGCGCTGTTCAAGATCTTTTCAGGCTTACAATATTTCAAGAAGTAGTAGTCATATGGAAGTTGTGTCTTTGTAGATGATAATTTATTCACCTTAACAGAAAGGCCATCGCCCTAATAACAAATGGCATGGTTTTAGCAAATATAAGGAAGCATCTGAACCAAATGATAGAAAAGTAAAAAGTAATTTGACCAAATTCACAAGATGCACAAATCCTACTAAAAATAAGTACCTCACATTAGTATATTCCAAGTACAGAACCCATCCGTCCACCCAATAAACGGAAAACATGTGATAGCATCAAGCAAATGTATTGGTTCCTATAACACATTTCTAAATAATGACATTTGCAACATTATTCAATAACAACCAACGACCTAAGTTTAAAAAGATCACTACAGGAATTGAATCTGAACATCAGTTTTCACTGTTGCTTTTTCAGGATTCATATATATATATATATTCAATTCGTTCGATAATTTAACCTCCAATCCCCGTTAACATGAAATACCGAATCAGACACTAGAAAAAAAATACTGAGTATCAATTGAATGTATATTCTTGTTTTCAGCATACCCTGTCTCAATCTAACCATTGCAAGAAAACATGCTATAAGTAAAAACATGAACACTGTCTTCAGAAAAAATTAGAATCGTTGCACTGGTCAAAACTCACAAATCAATCAATAAAAAAGTCCCAATTACAACAATGAGAAGGCAGTAAGCTAAAAAAGATCAAAAAAAAAGGAAAATTACACTGATCACTATTTAGAAACTAAAAAGTCTAAACAACAAAATCACAAAAACACGGATCCATGTAAACCCAAAGGTGAAGCAACAGATCTAAGAAAACCAAATTAAACAACATAACAGATCAGGAGGCAAAACCCTAGATCCAACTCTATTTTATAACCGAAGCAGAAATACGTTCATCGGCATAAATAATCATGCAAATTCATTAACATAAACAGCAACAACAAAAGAAATGAAAACTAGAATCCCTAAAAAAGCAGCGAGAAAAGAAAAGGAATCAAAAAGTAGTTGGAAGAGAGTACCCTGTGGAAGTCGCGAGGAGCCACGCCGGGGAGATAAAAGGAGCGAGCAGAAGAGATAAGAAGGAGAGCGAAGAAGATGGTAGCAGAGATCCTACCCATCTTCATCTTCCTAACTGTAAATGGAGCAAGTGTGAGAAAGAGAGCTGAAGAAAGCTTTTTTAATGGAAGCAATGACCTCGGACTATTAGATTAGAAATGGCGGTTTTAGGCTATTGCCACTCTACTTTCCTGCTTCCAGAATCCATTTAATCAATGAGTAGTTTATTTAGAAATGATAAAAACATTTGATATTTTCTTTTTCCATTAATGGAAAATTATGATAATTTCAAACGAAAAAGGAAATCATGTTTTACTAATATATTTAATAATCTCTTAAATAAAAATAAATTTTTTTAATAACTATTTCAATTTTTTTTTAGAAACATGAAACATTTATGTCAAATTTATTGATTATGAGATTTAAGTCACAACCCTGTATTTCTTATATTTACCAACGATATCAGCTACTAGACTAAATCTAGCGGTCAATAACTGTTCATTTTTATTGGCAGATAGATACAAAAAATTCAAAATTATGTTCTTATTCAAGGTCTCGATTATATTAGGAAATAGTATTATATTATCGAAGAACAAAATAGAATTTTTACATGTTATTTTATGTGTTTATTAGTTTTTGTTTTAGTTATTTAGAAATTTATAACAATTTAAATTTATTGTTTTTGTTTGATTTTTAATTTTGTGTGTGATACTCTCTTATCTTTCATATGTTAAAACAATAGCCTCTATCATAGTTTTGATAAAAAAAACTCATGATCTTCATCTTTGGATTCACACTAGACATATCTTTCTAAATTTTTGCATTTTATTTGAAGAAATGATACTAAATTTCTGTATAATGGAATAAAGTATTGAGGAAACTAGTGTTCGAATCCGAGTAATCAATAAAAGCTTTTGCCAAAATGGCAAAATTACTCTATTTTGTCTTAATTAATTGCTCAACTAAACGTAGGTTACAATGAAATTTATTTTTTCCATTTAAACAGACAAATGCTAATCTTGTGACCATTTAGAAATTTAGAAATTGTCATTATTATTAAAAAATGGAAGATTTGTTGAGGATAATATTTGATGAAATTGAGTCAAATTAAGACATTTTGGTGAAATAATAATGACACACCAAACTAATCACGCGACTTTTGATTTAAAGGACTAAAACTTGATGTGAGAATTCCAACTACAGACATTATAAAAATTCCTGGTACAATGATTTATCAGCTAATCCAGGACCCTCCTTAACAAACTTATATTAAAATTTAGGATTCACTTATATCATAATTATTATTTAGTGATACCATACAAAATTATGATTTAATCATATGTACGACTTATAAACACAATATGTGGAGTTTTTTTTTAATATGCTTAAGATGGAAGGAACCAAGTTCACTTTCTAGATTGTCAAAGTTTTGCCTTTTCCAATTATCCACTTAACCATCTTTCCAAGTTTGCAAATGACTTGCTGATTCAGACTAATTTACTAGTTTGAATTTTTTTAAGGAGCATTTGGTATTGCTCCCCGCAGCTGTCCAAAACTATTTTACAATAAAAACTTGTTTTCACGTTATTTTTGGAAGTAGAAACAGAACAATTCCAGTTTGGTCGTTACATTATTTCGGACAGAATCGGTACTTCAATTGACGCAATGCAAGTGTTAAATTAGATTAACAATGCAGTTGCGATAAGATATCATATTTTAGAGAGATGATACCTTCTCAAGGGTATATCAGACGACTCGTTTGTTGAGCCGCACTTCTCCTAACAAGAGGGCACTCGTCTCGAGTAGCTCTCTACATAAATTCATTCGCACAGCGTCACCCTTGTCTCGAAGGTTGAGGCGATGTCACTAAGGATGACGGTTGGCTCATCATGTCGTACCCCCCTTCATCTAAGAGGACCGGCCTCATTGCTTCACGCGCGATGTATTCACTCGCAAGAAGGTATTGCCGCCTCAACTAGCGAGACGGCATTCTTGGGGCTGGAGGAAATTGTCAAGAGGATCACTATATACTCCCTAAAATCAAGGAGCTGATAAGGGTTGGACCCGGTCTTCCTTATTTTTAGGGATCAAGATCCCGTTTTGAATGAGTCAAACCTCCACGATTTGGAGAATCCTGTAGAGCTTATAAATAGCGAATGACAGCTTCCATAACAATTTAATCATTCTCTGAACTCTTACTCTCTACACTACATATGCATTTTTTGTTCTTGTAATTCGCCGACTTTAGCATCCGAGGCTCCCTCGAGGACAAAGCCCCGACCCTTGATCTTTATCTGTATTGCAGGAGGAATCTCTCAGGACTAATCCAAAATATCTAAAGTTCCACAAGCGCCCAGGCCATTTCAATTTTTGTGAACTTTCAATGGTGCAGTGAGCGTGGGCTAAACTTACTCGCCCCGGTGAGAAATTTAGTTCGCAACACATCTTCAACTCGATAAGTATTCCGTTTCGCGCACAAAATTCTTTTTCAAAAATCGTACCACTAATTATCGGTCTATTTTATCTAAACTTGATTGCAAAGACTACCGTATTTGCTCTCTTTTAGTGCAGGAATACCATCACAAATGGCGGAAATCAACTATGATCGCCCTTCTGACTCTGGAGCCATCCAAACCAGCCTCGACGGACTTACGGATGCCGGAGCACTAACTCCAACACCCCTGCGCGGTGCTGTGCTGCCCAATGCTGTGGAGCAGATGTTGCAAATTTTTAGGGAATACAACATTCCCCCCGAACAGCAACAGGTCATCCGAATCGGTTTCGCGGAGTAGTACAATGTCGAGGCGACAGCCCTACAAGGAATCCCGGATTATGGCCCAATTCAGCAAAACCTGGCCAGAGAATTATTTCCGCCACAAGAGCGTCGAGCCGAGGCAACAATGGCAGCTCCCACGATGGCTGCCCCTCAACTAAGCGTTGCCTCAAACCCGGCTTTGCAAGTTCAGATGCTGGCCATGCTCCAAGCTTTCAACACACTAGGCAGCAACCCATATTTTCCAATTGAAGCCACCTTTTGGATCCGAGCCGATCGATAGCACCAACAAGGGAGATAGTGACACAGAAATTGATCCCAAGCTGCGAGGGAGCCTGAAGAAGCTACTCAAAGACTTGGTTGTTACCTACCAGGAATCTTTGGTAGAAAAAAGGCTCTCCCCTTTCACCAAGATCTTAGGAGTTCAATTGAACCCCTACTTCATCACCCCAATCTTCCTAAAGCTATATAAAGGGAAAGACGACCATGTGGTGCATGTGAGACATTACATAAATAGGATGGAGATGACGTATGCCCCGGAGGCTTACATATGCCGGTACTTCGAGCAAACGTTGACTGGGCCGGCCGCTTATTAGTTTCACAAGTTGAAACCAAACTCCATTAGCTCTTGGGACCAGCTAAGCGAAATCTTTTGCAAACATTTCCTCGGATCAACCCCTGCCTCATATGTGAGCCGGCAGCTCCATGAAGTCGTCCAGGAGCCAAACGAATCACTCAAAGCTTACATACACCGATTAAATGAGGTCTGCATTAGCACAGATGACCTCGACTTCAACACCGCCAAGGAGGCCCTCATCAGAGGAACAAGAAATGACAGGATGCGAACAGAGATCATCACGAGGTGACCCAGAGACACAACTCAGATGATAGTCATGGCAAAGATCATGATTGAGGTGGACGAAATGAATAGGTCCAGAAAGGGTAAAGTAGAAGAAGGGTACCGCAACCGGTGAGAAGAGCGGCCACCCAGAAGGGGCAAAGGAGAAGAGAGGTACCATCCGTACAAACGGAACATCCCACGAGCCAGCAGGCCAACTCTAAAAGCCCCACTCAGCCAAATCCTAGTGGCAATAAAGAAAACCAACGAAAAGAAGAATGTGAGATTCCCCAAAGTGCCAGAAGGCCAGACGGTAGGATGAAATACAAACAGCTACTATGAGTTCCATCAGGTTAGGGGGCATCATACGAATGATTGCCGAATGCTTGCTAAAAAAGTACATGCCCTTATCCAAGCGGGAAAATTCAACTAGTTTATGAAATGAGTAACTAGAGAAGAAAGAAGAGAAGCTCCTGAACCGTCTTGGCCAGGAGACAACAACACGCAGAGAGCCAAGGGGACGATAATGGTAATTGCGGGAGGCCCGGAATTCGAGCCGCCCTCCAAGAAGCCCAAGGTAGTGGACTTGACAAAGCAAGACCAGACTTGTTCAAAGCCTGCCAAAGACACTCTTTGGTGCAAAGACCTCACGTAAACCCCTTGGTAGTTGAGACACTAACCGAGGACTCCATAGTAAAAAGGGGCCTGATTGACACTAGGAGCTCAGCCAACCTAATAACCAACTCAGAGTTAAAGCAGCTGAAGGTCCACCACACCAGAATTCAACCAGGGGGAAACCCATTAATAGGAATCGGAGGCCAACTCATCCCTTCAACAGGACAAGTCACCTTAGAGGTGGAAGTAGGAGACAAGGACATAACCTGGAGAGGAGAAGTTGATTTTGTCATCGCCGACATCAGTGTCGACTACAACATGATATTGAGACGACCATTTGTAATCGAGTCAAGAGCCATAATCTGCATGGAATACTTGACCCTTCTTGTGCCGACCAAAAAAGGAACAGCAGTGGCGGTAGGCGATCCGCAGGTAGCTAAAAAAGCTTACGTGGCATCCATTCAGACAGAAACCGTATCATTAGAGGTGAAGGATCGCGAAAGGGCAGAGTCGGTAGGTGACTTGGAAGTCTTGACTATAGCAGAGGGTAAAACAATCAAAATTGCCAAGGACATGGAAGAGGATGCAAAGGCTGCTGTAGCAAAAGGGTTGAAAGAACAACAACACACCTTCTCGTGGTCACAAGAAGACATCAAGAGCATACGGCCCGAAATCATGTGTCACAGCCTCAATATTGACCCATTTGTTTCCCCAGTCAGGCAAAAGAAGAGCAAGCACGCCCCAGAGCGGTAAAAAGCAATTGAGGCAGAGATCAAAAGTTGCTCGAAACGCGACACATAAAAAAGGTGCACTACCCCGAATGGTTGGCAAACGTGGTACTGGTGAAGAAGCCCAATGGCACTTGGCGGATGTGCGTCGATTTCACAGATCTTAATAAAGTCTACCCTAAGGATAGTTACCCCCTGCCTAGCATCGATCAGCTAGTAAATTCAATAGCTAAGTTTGCAATCTATTCCCTCCTAAATGCCAAAGCAGGATATCACCAAATACCCATGGATCCCAAAGATGACGAGAAAATGCCTTCATTACGCACGAAGGAACATACTGCTACAGAGTAATGCCGTTTGGGCTAAAAAACGTCGGGGCTACTTACCAAAGGCTGGTAAACGAGATGTTTAAGGAACTGATAGGGGAGAACGTAGAAGTGTACATGGAAGATATGATAATAAAAAGCAAGGACAAGGCCAGCGACGCAGCAGATATTGAGAAGGTGTTCAAGGTACTTCAGAAATACCGTCTCAAATTGAACTCGGAAAAATGCACCTTTGGAGTGAAAAGCGACAAATTCTTGGGATTCCTCATATCAGAAAGAGGGATTGAGGCCAACCTTGAGAAGATTGAGGCCATTATCAACATGAAGCCACCCCGAACCTTGAATGAGGTGCAGCGCCTCAATGGCAGGATCAATGCATTGGGGCGGTTCATCTCCTTCTCCGCCAAGAGATGCCTGTCTTTTTACAGGGCGATAAAGTAAGATAAAGCCTTCAAATGAGATAAGTGTTGCGACCTCGCATTCGAAAATTTGAAAGAATTCTTTGCTTCCCCCCCCCCCTTTTCTTAGCCGTCCAGTCCATGGTGAACCATTGTTCATATACTTATCTGCAAAAGACACGGCGGTAGGAGCGGTCTTGATTAGGGAAGAAGACAACCAACAGCACCCCATCTACTACACAAGTAAGGTAATGAAGAATGTTGAACTAAGATACACCAGGATCGAAAAACTTGCCTTGAGCCTAATCTCCACCTCGGTGTGGCTCAGGCTCTACTTCCAGGCGCACACCATCATAGTACGAATAAGCTTTCCCCTTAAGAAAGTACTTCAAAGATCCGAGACATCAGGCAGAATGGCAGAATAGGTGATAAGGTTGGGAGAATTTGACATCCGGTTCGAAGGAAGAGCAGCCTTAAAAGCGTAGGTCTTGGCTGATTTTGTGGTAGAATTCGTTGACTTGAACCAACCGAAGTGGTCAAAGCAGAACCATGGATTGTCTATGTTAACGGAGCCTCGTCCAACGACGGAGCTGGCATCGGTTTGTTGGTAGAAGGCCCAAACCGAGTCCGCCTCACTTACGCAGCCATACTCGCTTTTCTAACAACCAACAATGTAGCTGAATACGAGGCCATGATTAAAGACCTAGAATTAACCACTGAACTGGCTCCCGATAGGGTAATCATCCGAAGCGACTCACGATTGGTCTCGAACTAAATGAACAAGAATTTCGAAACCAAGGAAGAAAGCATGGTCAGATACCTACGCAAGGTACAGAATTAGATAGAAAATATGGAGAAGAAAGGAACTGCATAGAAAGTTGAGCACATTCCTCGAGTCCAAAATAAGACGGTGGATGAACTAGCAAAAGCCACCTCAAGTCTAGAAGGCTGTAGTAAGCCAAGCGGTCTATACGAAGTTTCATTCGTCCCAACTACGACGAAGATCAAGTGCTATGAATCGAGGCAAATACCGATGATTGGCGCCGCCCCATCATAGCCTACCTCAAAGACGGACGGGTCCCGTAAGATAATGAGGATGCGTCCAAGATAGTGCGAAAATCCGCTAGATATTCTATCGTAGACGGAGAACTTTACAGAAGATCTTACGTGGACGCCTGGTAAAAATGTGTCACTCTAGCCCAAGGTAAGGTTGTCTTAGAAGAAATACACGAAGGAGTCTATGAATCTCATTAGGTGGCTTCCACTTTATTACTAAGGGTCAGCCTGGCCAGCTATTGTTGGGAAATAATCAAGGCGGACGCAACGAAATACGTCCAAAGCTGCCATTCATGCCAAGTACACGCTAGGAAGAGCCATATACCACGAGCCAACCAGCAGCCGCTTCTAACCGCCTGGCCCTTCTCAACGTGGGGGATCAACATAGCAGGGCCTTTACCAATGGCCAGTGGACAAAGAAAATTCGTAATAGTAGCCGTCGATCATTTCACCAAATGGGTCGAAGCGGTTGCAGTCAACACCATCACTCTAGAAAAGATCATTGACTTCGTCTAGAAAAACATCATCACAAGATTTAGCATCCCAAGGAAAATTGTCCCGGACAATGACGCGCAATTCATATCAAGAAAGTTCGTAGAATTTTACCAAGGACTGGGGATAAGAAACCACTACTCTTCCGTAGCGCACCCTAGATAAATAGCTAGACGGAAGTCATTAATAAAACGCTTGGAGAAGGGCTCAAGAAACGCCTCGAAAGGGGGAACACGGGATGTTGGCCAGACGAGCTCATAAGCGTTCTATGGTCTTATAGAACTACCCCTTGCAAACCGACTGATGAAACGCCTTATTCCCTCGTTCATGGGGCGGAGGCTATGATCCATGTTAAAATAACCGCCCCAACCGATAGAGTCGTTTACCACACATAAGAACAAAATGACATCAATCTAAAGCATCACTTGGATAATCTTGAAGAAAGGAGAGAGCGAGCATACATCCGAACGGCCGCTTACAAAACCAAGATCGCCAGACACCACAATCGAAAAATTAAAAGCCTACGCTTCAAGGAAGGAAACCTGGTACTCAAAGACACCACCGCCTCACAATCTCGAGAAGGCAAAGGTAAACTTGGAGCAAACTGGGAAGTATCATACAAAGTAATGGAAGTCCTAGGCCCAGCCACTTACCGACTCAGTGATGTCAAAGCCAAAAGTCTACCAAGAACATGGAACATCTCAAATCTGAGACCATACTACAAGGAAACAAACGGCTAAGGAATCAGGCGCCGCACTCTTTTCCTCCCCTTGGATTTTTTCCCACTGGGTTTTTTCCTCTGGAAGGTTTTTAACGAGGCGGCGTCCCCTAGAACTACCCCGGCTAACATAGCACCAGACCATACTTATGTGTAAATTATTCAAAATACCTATCAACAAAAGAGTTCACGATTGTTTCTTTTTTGTTTATTTTATTGCGAATAGTGATACAAATGTCTCAAACGACTACAACGCTCCAAATCTAAGCTATAAAGCTTTCAATCCCCTTCGAGGCGGTTTACATTTTAAACCTTAGAAAAATCTAAATACCCTCAAGGCGACGCATTCTATCAAATAATTAAACCTTAGATAAATCTAAGTACAACTCCCTCGAGATAGATAACCACCAAATTAAGCATTTTGAGCCTTAGAGTAATTTTAATGTCTTAAAGTTCCCTCGAGACGGGTAACCATCATGCTAAGCATTATTAAACCTTAAAGTAATTTTAATGTCTTAAAGTTCCCTCGAGACAGGTAACCGTCATGCTAAGCGTTATTAAGCCTTAGAATAATTTGAACGTTTTAAGATTCATCCTGTTAAAGCTTGTTTTATGACCCCCTTGAGGCGGGTGATCATCTCATGAAAAAAAGTGTTGCTAAGGCAAGCGTTACACACAATACAATATAAAGTTGTACACATGAAAGATTAAAGAAAGTAATTTTCATTAATTTGGAAACATTACAAGAGATGGAAAACAAAATACAAAAAGGCCTAGCCTACGCTTGGTCTTCACCGCCCAGAAGAGCTTGAACTTCGCCTTCATCCCTCGCCTCAGAAAGACTGTCGGGCACCTCCTCAAAAGTTGGGAAAGGAACGCCCTGGACGAGATCATCCTCCATCTCAGGCCAATGGGTGCGGACCGCCTCAATGAGGTGGGAGCCAAACATCTTCCCCATTTTAACCATTTTGCCAATGAAACCGTCCAGCTCAACGTCCCTTTCCTCAATCTCTTTTTTGAGATCCCCAACTTCCCCCTGAACGAGGGAGAAGTCCTTCTCTAAGTAGGTGTTGTGCTTGAGAAGCTCCTCATGTGCCTCACGCAACCTCTCCAACTCCCGGACGACTTCACCTTGCCTTGCCGCCTCCTCCAGCACCTCGTCCGGGGCCTTCACCACCTCCGCCTCACGCACCGCGGCAACCGTCGCCTCCTTGCGAGCCGCCTGAAGATCTGCCCTTGTCACCTGGAGCTCAGCCCTCACCTTGGCGTGGTTAAATGATCTCTGATGCATCTTCACATATCGAGACATAACTTAAAAAATCCATAGATGGTCATCGGCTGAAACAAAAGTAACTTGAAAGAAAAAAAGAAAATACACTTACATCAAAAAGCCGGTCCACTATTGCTCCAATCATGCAAATGCTCGACTCTTCTTTATAAGCCTCCCTCTCCCGGGGCAGAGGAAGCACATGGTGGATCGCCAACTACACCTGCGGACTAATGATTCCGCCTTGCGGACCAGCCAGCTCTAAGAAGCTCTCCTTGAAGCGGGCAGAAGGAGAGACTGTGGCGTTTAGAACCGAGGCGGCAGGGGTAGTTTGGCGCTTACTCGAGCAAGGCACCTCTTCACTCTGCACAAGAACAAAAGTTAGAAAGCTATCATCAAAGTATTTATAAAACATACATCTTACCTTCTTTGGTGTCGTCTCAAATGGCACCGCCTCATTTACTGGGATCTCCTCCCGTGGTCTCTTCCAGCTTGCAACCCTCTAGAGCGGAGCGACGTTCGAGACATCATCCTGAGTGAGGTCTACCTTTTCAGCCTCCTTCCTCTGATTTTTCCGCGTCAAGTCTTTAGTACCTTTAGCCAAGTGTTTGTTAAGAGTAGACCTGTTCGTCGAGCGGGCCGGGCCGGGCTTGACGGGCTTTTTACAAAAAACGTTAACCCAAGCCCGTACTTTAAAACTTCGAGCTCGAGTCGGGCTAACAAGGTCATTCCCAAGCCACCATGAATATTTTATTTGTTATTAATTTTTTTTATTAAATTAATAGGAAAAATATAAAAACAGTCAAAATATATTTAAATTTTAAATATAATTGCATTGTTTACTTAAAATCTTTAATATTTAGTAACATTCTTTGTAACCAAATATAAAAATTTAATAGGATAAAATATAAAATCTTAAAATAATAATAAATTTAATGTATAAATATATAAAATTATTCGTCGGGCCGGGCTCGGGTATTAATATAAAAACCAAGCCCGACCCATAAATCTTCGGGCTTTGACAGGCTCGGGCTCGGGTCAGATCGAG
>CATIWQ010736838.1:0-20782 GCA_949673415.1 Euphorbia schlechtendalii | reverse complement strand
AGATATATGTATGGAAGACTAGAGATTCTAAATATATAGAGTTTTCCTACGAAATAAGTATAGCAAAGAAAACATGCAAGTTCAACAAAGTTATTACGTTCACTAGACTAATTTAACATAATCGGTTCTAGACACTCAGATATTCAATGATTCATTGTAGAGCAACACATGAAATAACTTTTCTAAATCTGGTGCAAACGAAATAAGATGATTATATAAACCTGGATAACAATATTACTATGCTTAGTACAGGTTGCTCTCACATAGCCACATTTAGCAAGTTACCATTCCAAAAATGATGGCTCACTAAACAGCGTTAAAATCACAGATCCAGTGATTATACACAATCTCATTAACTCTGAATCTACTCTTAAAGTTAACTCAAAGGCATATAACTTGATTAACATAAAAGACTCAACACGAAACACGCATTATGACACATAGACATATCATAAACATTGAAATAGAAAGTATAAGTAGAAAGCAAAGCAAAGTTGTAATGTATGCTAAAACACTCTCAATGGTTGCATTTTATGCGCCATACACCAATCTCCCCTTTTTTCAGTGGTTTCATTTTATGCTCCATACCACTCTCTCATTTTTTTCTTTTAAGCATATGTTTTTGAAGTACTTTGTACTTTGCACCCATTTTTCATGCTATGCTTTCTTTTCTTTTTTTTCACTCATTGAATGGTTATAGTTTCTGCTTCGTACCATTCCTCACCTTTTGCATAACTCATTGGTTATCCTCTCTTTCTTTTTATTTTTCTTTTAATAACCTCATCCTTTATTGATCAATTTCAAAGTATTATGGCTATAGTTTCCCAACACTTTAAACGCACTCAATACTTATAAGACTTATTCGAGATTTGCTTATAAAACTCATAGTAAGAATACCATTAGATATTACTCCACTTAAACTTATCAGAAGCATTAAAATAAAACTATATAACTTATACTAATTCATGTTGCATTGAAATATATATCGAAACTTACTTATAATGTTGCTCTTGAATGTTACTCACCACTCATCCTTGCCAAATGCTAAATGTTGTGCTAATAATGCTCAATTTCAACATGCGCTCAAAATTTGCACTAACATCAGACTTGTAATACCTAACACTCACAATAACCTTGGACAAATATTAGTAAAGTATAAGAATAAATAGTGGATAAATAACACTAAAATCAACAAAAATTTTCAAATTCTTAGATTTTTTATTTTATTTAATTTTTTTGGATTTGATGGGATTTTTACAAATGCCCCCCACACTTAAAGAACTCAATGTCCTCATTGTGAGAGATTTTATTAAAAAATGAAAAACTAAACAAACAACTAACTAGTCTAAAAAATATGAAAAAGAAAAGTAAAGAAAAGAGAAAACCTATTTGTTGTGAAGGAGAATCCGGGGCCCATGTTGCTATCGCGAAGGCCTGTCACGATCGTGATTTCCTTCAAAATAGGAACAAAAGGTTTTGTTGTATAATTTCAAGAGTGTGATCTATAATCGTGGTGGCGATCTTCTTCAATTCTTCTATTTCTTCAACCTTTAGACTTAGTACCTAGAAAAACTAAGGAAAACAATCGTATTAAATATAATTGCTTGTTCTCCTGCAATTTGATCTCTAAAACGCACTAGCCTTCCCTAGCAACGATGCTAAAAACTTGTTCATAAGGTTTCGACTCTAATAACTCCTAGGATTTTTTATTACCGAAAAGATATAAGTTTAAAATACGAACAAGTGTTGTCAGTACCGCTTATCTAAATAGAAAAATGGTGACCACTGCAAGTATACAGTTATGATGTAGTTTTAAAAGATATCGATCCCACAAGGAAGGACTAGCTCTAAAGATCAATAAGAAAAACGGAATAAAGTAAATAAAATGTTTTTGGATTATAGTTGGGAGGATTAGAATGAAGAATTGATAGATATATGTATGGAAGACTAGAGATTCTAAATGTATAGAGCTTTCCTACGAAATAAGTATAGCAAAGAAAACATGCAAGTTCAAAAAAGTTATTACGTTCACTAGAATAATTTAACATAATCGGTTCTAGACACTCAGCTGTTCAATGATTCATCGCAGAGCAACACATGATATGACTTTTCTAAATCTAGTGCAAATGAATTAAGACGATTATATAGACATGGACAACAATATTTCTATGCTTAGTACGGGTGGCTCTCACATGGCCAAATTTATCAAGTTACCATTCCAAAAATATTGCCTCACTAAACAGCGTTAAAATCATAGATCCAGTGATTATACACAATCTCATTAACCCGAAACTACTCTTAAAGTTAACTCAAAGGCATATAACTTGATTAATATAAAAGACTCAACACGAAATATGCATTATGACACATAAACATAACATAATCTTCGAAATAGGAAGTATAAGTAGAAAGCAAAGCAAAGTTGTAAGGTATGTAAGTGAAAGCTAAAGTTGATCAAACTATATCCACTTTTTAATAGGAGTCATCAATTCCCGCAATTCTTGCGTCTACTTTGAATTTGGTCTTGGCCCGTACATAACCTCCGCTAGGATGCTATTCTTTGTGAATATTGAACAAACGAATGTTGAAGAATGAAAAATTTTATTGATAAGTGATTTGCAAGTACACTTATACAACAATTGCTTGAATATGTAGAGAAATTTAGTGATCGAAACAAGGATTCGAATCACTTAAACATTTTCTCGCTAACACTTATGAACGTAGCAAAAAATAAATAATTTCCCTCTCTATCTACACACACACTATATCTCTCACTTTTCTAATTCCAATACCGCACCATGCATGAAATTTGTAAGGTTTGGAGCCCTATTTATAGAGTTCGAAGGGTTGCATCACTTAGCTAAAGATTGGCTAAAGATTTGTCCATTGGCTAAAGATTGCATCACTTCATTGTGATTGGTTGAGAAGCTTTAATCTTATCCATAATGAATAGGCATCTATTCATGATTGGTTAACTTCTGATAAGTGTCTTTTCTTTAGTGGTTGATGGTGGTTGATCATTCTTATTTGGTAGTTGGTAGTTAAGAAGATTTAACCAAAAAACCATCCAAGTCACGACTGGGATATACAAGTTACGACCGTGAATCTTTGTTTGATAATTTTCTATTTTTGAAGTGTATCAAGTCAGGCCCATGAATTGTTGTCACGACCGTTGAATTGTGTTTTTCTTCAGAATTCTTCTTGTAACTTCACCGATCTTCGACAGCTTCAATCCTAAGCCAAATCTTTAAGTTCCATGCATCTTTTCGTACCTTTTTCACTCTTTTTACATAGAATTCTACTTTAGATCATTTTACTTCCAAGATTTACCTAGTATCTGATTTACACCAAAAACAATTACATACCACGTGAAATATTTTATATGAACTATAAAAATGACTTAAACTATAGTGTTTATTGTGTAAAATTATATTGATAATAAGTGTAATTATACACTTATCACTAGCCTTGATCCATGAGTAGAGGAGATCCTTTGTGAAGTATAAGGTTATCCATTAATGTGGGAGAGGACTATGCATCATTGATCACCATAGACTACGATGGATGATTGGATACATATTATGAGATGATACATAGATAGCCAATCATATAGGTTTAACCCTAATGGAGGGTCACCAACTTTGCAACTTATATCCATGCCTATGCTGTTCTATTTCTCGGCTTACAAGGCATCACTTCTTATTCTCTACCATGGCTTTGTTGGTAGTATGGGAAGACACAAAGAGTACTTAGAGATTCTTTCCCCACTCATACCCCTAGCCGGGATTACAGATTACGGAAACACATCCTTGAGAGGTAGGCTCAAAACACTTCATTCCCTACTTTGGACAATGCTCATCAAGAGAAGAAAAAGACCAATGACTACTACCAAGGATGGTTTTAGGAGGTTCGAGAGCTCACTAACCCTAATAAGCATGATTGGGCTACTCTATGGTGGAGGTATCCTAGGAGAGATTGCAGTAGAGGAGAAGAGGCTATTGATACTTTTGATGCAATAAGAAAGCAAAAATAGCCTATTTTCTCTACATGCTTGGATGTTTTATTTTGATGCAAACTTATTAGCTTTTATTTATAACTTGGGATGCATGCAATAATATTTCAAAATGTCATGAATTAAATACTATATTATGTTACTTGCATTGTTCTTGCATTACAAAATGAGAACTCAAGATAAATTTACTTGTAAAAATTTAGCAATAATGATTTTTCATTAAAATGTAATTAATCGGGGTACGAAGGTTCGAAATAAAAGCTAACCAATAGCCTAACCCCTATTACCAATAAGACTTTCTATTTTCAAATTGGCATCTCACTATTTTCTATCATTGTCCTAATTTTTTCCCAAAGAACCATTTTTAGATTTTCACTTTTATAGACTATTAGAGTAAAAGAATACCCTAATTTTTGCTTAACTGTAAAAAAAAGGATAGTTGATGGGCTTGCTACATAATTTCTTTTTAATTATGATGTTACATTTCAAGATTTAGTTCTTTTCCTAAACGTGATAGTGCTTAAGTTGGTCTTGGTTGATTGGGTTCATGTACTCATTGCCATCCATAACCATCACTTCGACTGATCCTTTGCTAAGAACCATCTTGATAACAAAGGGTTCTTCCCAATTGTGTGTGAACTCTCCCTTAGCATCAACATTGGAAGGTTCAATTGCTTTAATATCAAGTCCCTAGAGTTCAATGGCTACTTCTCATGCTCGACTTCATTTTTGTAAGCTTTTGCCATACAATGCTGGTTCATTTAGAGATGATCTAGGACTTTCAAACGAGGCTCCTCAATCAATCATGTTTGATTTCTCAAAACTGACTCTTTCAACTTAGCTTCAATAGCTACCCTTAAGAATTTAACTTTAGTCTCTACTAGGAGGATAGCTTCCATCCCGTAGACTAACAAAAAAGGAGTATGGTCTATCGGAGTGCACACATTAGTTTGATATCTCTAAAGCGCAAGAGAAATCTTATCTTCCCGTAGACAAGATTTTCTTAATTGACTTTTTTTCGATTCTATCACCCATTCGCTTGAGGTCTTTAAGGAGAAGAGCGATGATGCTCAATGCCATAATTCTCAATCAAATAAGTTATTACCCCTAGAAATTTAACTCCATTATCGAATACAATATGATGATACATCCCATAGTGAGTAAAGATTTGCTTGTGAAAGAACTTTGCCATTTTCTTCGTGGTTATGTTGGTGTATGATTCGACCTCTAATAACTTTGAGAAGTAGTTGACCATTATAATGATATATCAATGCCCATTTACTAAAGGTCAGATCTTACCAATAATATCAATCCCTCACATTGAGAATGGCCAAGGAGTTGAAAGATTATGGAGATTGGACATATTCAGATAGCTAGTGTCCATATAAACTTGTTATTCATTCTTAGAGATGTAATCAGCTATAATGGTGGTCCAAAAATAACCTTGCCAGTTTATTTTATTTGCTAAATCTAAACCATTCATGTGAGGGCCACAGTCTCCCCCATGGATGTGAATCATGACAAAGGTTGCTTCTTTTTTTAGAAAGGCATCAAAAAAGCAAAACATCGCTAATGTGCTTGAAGAGATCATCACAAATAATTTTAGACTGAGGAATAATCCAATGAAGAGATAATCATTTTGAGTTTGTTTCCCCTAGAGGGAATTCACCATGTTGGATCAATCGAACTATGTCCCAATACCAAAACTTCTCATCCGTACTAATAGTAGTTGAGATGTCACAATAATAGAAGGGCTCCCTGAATGATTGAAGGACCACAAGTCTGATGGGTTAGGATTGGGGATTTCCCACATGAAAGCTAGGGTAACAAGGGAATGTGCCATCTGATTTTCATCACAAGGCACTTGTTGGAATAGATATTTCTTGAATTTTACCATAAACTTTCATACTGCATCAAAATATGCTAAAAGAGACTCTTCCTTGATTTCCCAATCTGTAAAAACTTGTCGAATGACCAGTGCGGATCACCAATGTTAATGACTTCTGATGCCTTAGCATTTCTCAAAGCTTGCATGCCAAAGAGGCATGCCTCATACTCTACTCCATTATTTGTGATTGGAAATTCAAGTCGCTTACACAACAGGATGACTTCATTTTATGATGTCACTCAGATAACCCCAAGACTTGCCCCTTGATGGTTCATAACTCCATCAAAGATCATATATCACTCTTCATTTATTGATTCAGTAGCTGCAAGCCACTCATTTGAAAAATCCAAGTTCTCAACATAGTCAAAGTCCAGGGCTAGATTAATAAGGAATTCTACGACTACTCGACCCTTGATCACCTTCTTAGTGATGTACTCAATATCTTATTTGGAGAGAACAAGCAACCATCGAGAGAGTTTTCCAGCTAATGTCATGGATTTGTACAAATACTTCAAAGGATCGATCTTAGTCACCCTTTGAATTTTGAAAGATTGGAAGTAGTGCCTAAGCTTTTTATTGAACCAGGCCATGATCACACAAGTCATCTCAACCACCGTGTATCGGCTCGCATATTCTTGCTTAGGTAATACACTACATGCTTACACTTATCATCTTACTCTTGAATAAGCATTGCCCCTACTAAACATTCCTTCATAGCCATGTAGAAGATGAAAGGCTTGCCAGGGCTAAAGGAATGGGAGATTGATCAAATAAGTCTTAATTCTATCAAAGGCTAACTAAATTAATCATTTTAGATTTTTGACTACTGCTTCTTCAACAACATGAATATTGGCTCATAAATTATTATCAATTGGGCTATGAAACAACTGACACACTAAAGTGATCCTATAAACCATCTCACTTCCATTTTTATTCTAAGAGATGCCATATCATAGATAGGCTTTATCTTATCTGGATCCATATCTATCTCCCTTTGGCTCACTATGTACCCTAGAAGTTTGAAAGATGTCACACTAAAAACAAATTTCTTAGAATTATGACACACATTGTACTTCTTTATCCTTATGATGAAAATATATAGCAATTCAGGATGCTCTTCTCAAGTTGCATATTTGAAAAGCATGTCATTGTCATAGACTTCCAGCTCCTTGTGGATCATATCGTGAAGCAAAGCCATCACAGCCCATTGGTAAGTTGCGCCAGCATTTTTCAACCCAAATGGCATGAACTTGTAGTAGTACACTCCCTATTTGGTGATGAATGTTGTCTTGACCTTATCAATGATGTCCATGAGAATTTAGTTATGGCCCGATAAACCGTTCATGAAGGAATACATTTTGACTCTAGTTGCGCTATCCACTAAGGCATGAATATGAGGTAACGGGTAAGTGTATATTTACACTTATTATCATATTAATTTTATACATTAAACACTGTAGTTTTAGTCATTTTTATACTTCATATAAAAGATTTCACATGGTATGTAGTTGTTTTTTATGCAAATGCAGATACTAGGTAAATCTTGGGAGTAAAATGAGCTAAAGAGGAATTCTATGAAAAAAAGTGAAAAAGGTGCAAAAAGATGCGTGGAACTTAAAGATTTGGCTTAGGATCGAAGCTATCGAAGATCAGTGAAGTTACAAGAAGAATTATGAGTAAAACTCAATTTACGGTCACGACAATCATTCGCGGTCGCGACTTGTTTACTTCAGAAATAGAAGATTGCCAATCAAAGATTCACGGTCACGACATGGATGGTTTTCTAGTATTATCTTTTTAACTAACAACCGCCAGATAAGCATGATCAACTTCCATCAACTACCAATGAACAAACACCTATCAGCAGTCAACCAATCATGAAAATTGTGGATTATATCAAAGCTTCTCTACCAATCATAATGAAGAGATGCAATCTTCACCAATGGACACAACCCTTCGTTTGGATAGATGCAACCCTTCAAACTCTATAAATAGGGTTCCAATCCTCTTCAATTTCGTGCAGCACCACCAGAGAGGAAAATATTAGAGTGCAATTACAGAGAGATATAGTGTGTATAAGATAGAGAGTTCGCTACGTTCTTAAGTGTTAACGAGAAAATGTTTAAGTGATTCAAATCCTTGTTTCGATCACTAGATTTCTCTATATTCTCGAGCGATTGTTGTATAAGTGTACTTGCAAATAGCTTATCAATAAAAGTTTTCCTTCTTCAATATTCGTTTGTTCGATATTCGCAAAGAATAGCATCCTAGCGGAGGTTCTATACGGTCCGAGACCGAATTCAAAGTAGATGCGAGAATTGCGGGAATTGACGACTCCCATTAAAGAGTGGATACGGTTTGATCAACTTTAGCTTTCACTTGCATACCTTACAACTTTGCTTTGCTTTCTACTTATACTTTCTATTTCGAAGTTTATGATATGTCTATGTGTCATAGTACGTATTTTGTATTAAGTCTTTTATGTTAATCAAATTATATGCGTTGGCGTTAATTTTAAGAGTAGTTTTGGGGTTAACAATATCGTGTATAATCACTTGATCTGTGATATAACACTGTTTAGTGAGCCAACATTTTTGGAATGGTAACATCCTAAATGTGGCTATGTGAGAGCGACCCGTACTAAGCATAGTATTGACGTTGTCCAGGTTTATATAATAGTCTTATATCATTTGCACTAGGATTAGAAAAGTTATTTCATGTGTTGCTCTGCGGTGAATCATTGAACATATGAGTGTGTTGAATTGGGTTTGTTAGATTAGTCTAGTGCGTCATAACATCTTTGTTGATCTTGCATGTTTTCTCTGCTATACTTGTTCGTAGTGAAAATCTATGTATTTAGAGTCTCTCATCTATCACATCTATATTTACTCAACTTTTCATTCTAATCTTCCTATCAAAAATCTCAATTCTATTTTTACTTTCTTACTTTAACGTTCCCGTATTTATCTTTAGACCTGGTTCCTTCCCTGTGGGTTCGATATCTTTTAAAACTACATCGCAACTGTATACTTGTAGTTATCATCATTTTTCTATTTGATAAGAGGTATTGACAACACCTACATTTTTCGTGAACAAGTTTTTGGCACAATTATTTGAGGCTAAGCCTTACGAAACGTGTGTAGCCAAGTCTCACAAACAAGTTCTTGGAACCATTAGTTATTAAACTTATTAGTGGAAAAGCGGCGAACAAGAGCGAAAAAATTTTAGATTGGTTCGAACCCGAATTCGACGTCTCTTATTGTGGAGTCGCCACCTGCATTAGCTCTTTCTAGGAATTAGAACCCTGTGAGGCTTAACGTCCTAGGAACGGCCCACTAAGACACAGAGATTCGTGTTTGGGATAAGTTGCTTATTTCTTACTAGATCACATTATATTACATCTATAGAAAACCGTATTTTCTTAGTTTTGCATATTCGTGCTTAGGTCATTTTACGAGTTTATGTGCATGATTTAACGCGCATGCAGAAAGTAGTAAATCCATACATCAAGCATTAAATAAATCCATCCACAAAGTAGTAACTAAATGAGGAAACTAAATGCGGAAAAGTAAATATTACAAAAATTACAAAAACTCGGGGGATGCAACCGCCTGCCTAATCTATTAATTACAATTTCAGTAAAAGTATATGCAATACTCGAAGGAAAATAAATCCTAGGCATACATCTAACCTGCATCCACCAAGGTTAGTACAAGATACGACACATATGTTCGATTTGATTTTAGCGAGGCCAGTGTGGCATAATTAAAATATCGACGGTTTAAAGTTGTTATTATAAATAAAAATAGTTCATTTTTATTTACGTGTATGCTGATCAATTTTATCAGTGAAAATGATCGCATGGCATAAGGTGAGGTCTGTTATCCGGGAATAATTTTAATTCCCTTCATTGGGGTATTCTGACATAAAAATTAAAAAGAAATAAAAGATGAAGAAGAGAATTATAACATTTACAATAATAATAAATGAAATAATTTCTAGGTCCACATGGAATAGAAATTAAGAAAGAAATCAAAGAGCACGAAATAAGCAGCTCTAGGAACACAGAGGCTTTTACCTTTTTAACGTGAATCCACTTCGGCGTATCCGTTTGATACCTGGGAGCTTTCCTCGTTCATTTTGGTTTAATTGTAGTTTAATTGGAAAATAAGTGTTTATTTATCCAAAAGATAATCAGACTCGGGTTCTAAATTTGTTTTCGACCTGAGAATATCTGAGGATATTTAATGAAAAAGTAGATGAAAAAGAAGATTTGAAAACAATTAAAATTTGGAATCCAAACGTCTTTTGGATCCGAATATCTTTGAAGAAAATATTTATCCGAAAGATAATCAGACTCAGGTTCTACATTTGTTTTATACCCGAGAATATCTAAGGATTTTTAAGAAATGTAGGAAGAAGAATGATTTGAAAATAATTAAGATTTGGGATCCAAATGTCTTTTGAATCCAAATAATTCAAGAGAAATTGAAAGAAAATATTTTTGGTGTTTTTCTCGTTGTTTTTTCCTCTGAAAATCTAATTTTTTCTCGAGCCTCCTTCAATAAAAAATTCCCGAATTTATAGAATTTCGGGACAAGCGTTAGCCTGGTTCGCCGAAGAGTTCAGCAATGAACTCTTCTGCGAGCTAGCTGGAGAGTCCAGCTCCAGCGAGGCAATCGCTCAAGAGTTCAGCGAGTGGCACAAAGAAATCCCAAAATGGGATTTCTTTTGGCCACGTTACAATTTCTATTTTTATATTAATTAATTTTTATTTTAACATATTAAAATATTATATATAATATATATATATATATATATATATATATATATTTATTTATTTATATATATAAAAGTTTATATATACCTAGATTTCCAAATAATCCAATTAAATTATTTTGGATCCTTAAAAATATTATAAACCTTTAAATTTTCACTTTGAGCCTTTTAAATATTTTCTACAGTCCGAAATATTATTTAGGTCCCAAACATTATTTTAACGAGGAGAACTCTCATTTGAAGATCATTGGACAGTAAAAAACTATGTGATTCAAGGATAAAAATCCCGAAAAGCCGTCATCATTGAACACTCGAGCTGGTACAAAATCCCGTGCTCACAAGAATTTCAATTCAAAAGTAGTAATTCAAGACAAGTCTTGGGAAGTACAAATGATACTTGGAGAGGAAAGTTTGTGAAAGATGTCGACCAAGTATGCTTAGACATAGCAACAATACAGCAAGATGTTCATCAATTGACAAAATCCAGCATTTCATTGAACCACAAGTTGAATACATATTTCAGAATGTAGAATTTGGAAATCTCGTCGAGCCCTCCAGATTCAAGTTTTGATGAATAAAACGGTTTCAAATTCTTTTTCTTTTCTTTTATTTTCATCTCCGCTGTGTGTTTTAAACTAGGTTTATATTTTAATAAAATGTTCCATAATGAGGACATTGTTTTCTTTAGTGTGTATGGGGGGGGGGGTGTTTGTAACACAATCTCGAAAAATCCAAAAAAAAAAGAAAAAATCTAAGAATTTGAAAATTTTTGTTGATTTTTGTGTTATTTATACTTTAACCATTCTTATTTGAAAATCTAGCATTTGTCCAAGTTTATTTTGAGTGTTAGGTATTACAAATTTGATGTTAGTGTAAACTTCGGACAAAATTTTTATTTGGAATTTGAGCGCATGTTGAATTTGAGCATTATTAGCACAACATTTATCAATTTGGCAAGGATGAGTGGTGAGTAACATTCGAAATCAACATTTCAAGTAAGTTTCGATTTACATTTCAATGCAACATGAATTAGTATAAGTTGTATAGTTTTATTTTAATGCTACCGATAAGTTTAAGTGGAGTAATATCTAGTAGTGTTCTTACTATGAGTTTTATATGCAAATCTCGAATAAGTCCTATAAGTATTGAGTGTGTTTAAAGTGTTGGGAAACTATAGCCATAATACTTTGAAATTGATCAATAAATGATGAGGGTATTTTGAGAGAAAAATCAAAAGAAAGAGAGGATAATGAATGAGTTATGCAAAAGGTGAGGAATGGTACGGGGCAGAAACTGTAACCATTCATTGAGTGAAAAAGAAAAAGAAGCATAGTGCAAAAAATGGGTGCAAAGTACAAAGTACTTCAAAAACATATGCTTAAAAGAAAAAAAATAAGAGAAAGTGGTATGGAGCATAAACTGCAACCACAAAAAAAGGGGAGAGTGTTATGGAGTATAAAATGCAACCGCTAAGAGTGTTTTTAGCATCTTAGGTTCCCTAAAAATGCCTTCAGATCAAACTTTCCAAAGTGTGCTCCTTTTATCCTTTATACTTTATACTATACTTGGGAGAAGGTAATATTCGAGTATGCATATAATGCTTATATGAAGATGCAATTCGGTTGAATCTCCATTAAGAGCAAAGGTATGCAACTAGAATATATGAATTGCAAATTACTAATTTTTGGGAAATTTCAAAATTATACTTGAATCTTATGCAATGTGGGAATGTTGCACTCACTACAATAGTTTTTTGCCAAATAAGGTACGAACTTGGATAACTAATTTATACACTTATGTTGAATTTACCTTGAGGCAAAGGAAAAAGTTGTGGGGGTGTGATAAGTGTATAATTACACTTATTATAATGATAATTTTACACATTAAACACTATAGTTTAAGTCATTTTAATACTTCATATAAAAGATTTCATGTGGTATGTAGTTGTTTTTTATGCAAATGTAGGTACTAGGTGAATCTTGGAAGTAAAATGATTAAAGTTGGAAATCTATGAAAAAAGAGTGAAAAAGGTGCAAAAGGATGTGTGGAATTTAAGGATTTGGGAAAGGATAGAAGATGTCAAAGATCGGTAGAAATCGCAAAGAGGAATCACGTGAAAAAAGGGATGTCATGATCGTGACAAACATATCACGGTCATGACTTGTTAACTTTCACAACAGAAAGTTGCCAACCAAGTATTCACTGTCGCGACAATCATTCATGGTCATGAACTTGACGGTTTTTTGGTCAACTCTTCTCTTCTTTCAACCGCCGGATAAGAACGATCAACTGCCATCAACTACCAAATGAAAAGACACCTTTTAGAAGTCAACCAATCATGAAAAGGTGCCTTTCCATTATGTATAAGATCAAACCAATTCAACCAATCATAATGAAGCAGTGTAATTCTTCGCTAATGGACATGACTCTTTGTTTGGATAGATGCAACCCTTCATACTCTATAAATAGGGTTCAAAACCCACCAATTTCGTAAGCATGATGTGGATTATGTGGTGTGGCATGAGTGATAAGTGTGTCGAATAGATAGAGAGTAAAAGTATCTAGATTTCGCTAAGTTCATAAATGTTAGCGAGAAAATGTATAAGTGATTCGAACCTTATTTCGATCACTAGATTTCTCTACATATTTGAGCGACTGTTGTATAAGTGTAATTGCAAAACACTTATCAATAAAAGATTTCATTCTTCAACATTCCTTTATTCTATATTTACAAAGAATAGCATCCTAGCGAAGGTTCTGTATAACTCAAGATCGAATTCAAAACAGACGCAGGAATTGCAGGAATTGACGACTCCCATTAAAGAGTGGATACGGTTTGATAAACTTTAGCTTTCACTTGCATACCTTACAACTTTGCTTTGCTTTTGACTTATACTTTCTATTTCGAAGTTTGTGATATGTCTATGTGTCATAATGTGTATTTTGTGTTGAGTCTTTTATATCAATCAAGTTATGTGCTTTTGAGTTAACTTTGAGAGTAGTTTCGGGGTTAACGGGATTGTGAATAATCACTGGATCTATGATTATAAAGCTGTTTAGTGAGCCAAAATTTTTGGAATGGTAACTTGCTAAATATGGCTATGTGAGAGTGACCCATACTAAGCATAGTAATATTGTTATCCAGGTTTATATAATCGTCTTAATTCGTTTGCACTAGATTTAGAAAAGTCATTTCATGTGTTGCTTTACGATGAATAATTGAATATCTGAGTGTCTAGAACCGAATATGTTAAATTAATCTAGTGTACGTAATATCTTTGATGATTTTGCATGTTTTCTTTGCTATACTTGTTTGTAGGGAATATCTATATAGTTTTTATCTTCTCGAATCTTTCATACATTTGTCTGTTCATCCATCATTTCAATCTTCCAAAATAAATTACATTATTTTCTTTTGTTCCGTTCCTCTTGTTGATATTTAGAACTGGTTCCTTCCCTATGGGATCGATATCTTTTAAAACTACATCGTAACTATATACTTGCACTGGTCATCATTTTTCTATTTAGATAAGCTGTATTGACAACACCTGTTCGTATTTTAAACTCTTATCTTATCGGTAGGAAAGTGGGAGACAAGGTTTTTGGCTTCTTATATAAAATATAAATCCTTAGAGTCAACAGAGTCAAAACCTTGCGAACACTTTCCACAACCATAACCCACATTTTCAAAAACCGCACGCCCCATCTCACGGTAGAATGTCATCCGCTCATGGTGGCGACTCTGCTGTGGATTTCTTCTTTCTTTTTAAACATAAAAGTTTCAAATATTTTTTATGAGTTAGTGAAAAGTCGTTATTTAAGTCAAACCATTTTCCAAGATTTTGATATTCCACAAAGCATATGCATTAGAAGGATTAGCCATTAAGGTTAGGGCGCCCTGTTTTACCGAGAAGCTTGTGAAAGTATCCCTTGCCACCCCTTGGCAACCAAACGTACTTAGCGAGTGGATCACTTATTGCCATACCTCATGGACCCTCTTGAACCTATTCAAGAGAAAGGGAGAAAGTGTATCTTAGTGCAACAAGAACCTTCTACATCAACAACCCATTGACCGAACTCATATAAGGAACCATAGACACTTCTACTAGGTTTACCAAAACAAGATGCATTTATTTTCATGTGGGAACGAACCTTAATATCCTTACGATGTTAAGATGAACAAAACCTAGAATTAGAAGCCTACCCTTTACGCACGGGAGATATAAGGTCGGATATGTGCTCATATCCGCATCACGCAAACAATCATTTCTTTATGTGTGGCATCACTCTAACCACGACCTTTGTGTAGACATTAATATGCACACACACATATTAAAGATACACCCGGTATTGCACTAATACCAAACACCTAGTTATAGAAGATGCGCTGAGATAGCATCACCTAGAATTAGGACCACAGCATAGAGGCATCCAAAAGGATGCCCGAACCTCTACCCAAATGGGGCAACAAACCCATCACCTCAAAAATTACAAAAAGAAAGGTATAACACACTATTTACCTGACCCCTCGCGAAACCTATAAGGAGCTTGTTACCTCATGGGTAATATGGTAGTACCACTGTGCACAAGGTTTTGAATTTAATAACTCCTAGGATTTTTTATTTAATAATGAAGCCAAAAACCTTGTCTCCCACTTTCCTATAGATAAGATATAAGTTCAGAATACGAACATGTGTTGTCAGTACCTCTTATCTAAATAGAAAAACAGTGACCACTGCAAGTATACAGTTACGATGTAGTTTTAAATATATCGATCCCACAGGGAAGGACTATCTCTAAAGATCAACAAGAAAAATGAAATAAAGAAAATAAAATATTTTTGAATTTTAGTTGGGAGGATTAGAATGAAGAATGGATAGATATATGTATGGAAGACTAGAGATTCTAAATATATAGAGTTTTCTTACGAAATAAGTATAGCAAACAAAACATGCAAGTTCCACAAAGTTATTACGTTCACTAGATTAATCTAACATAATCGGTTCTAGACACTTAGATGTTCAATGATTCACTGTAGAGCAACACATGAAATGACTTTTCTAAATCTAGTGCAAACAAATTAAGATGATTATATAAACCTGGATAACAATATTACTATGCTTAGTAAGGGTCGCTCTCACATAGTCACATTTAGCAAGTGATAAGTGATTTGCAAGTACACTTATACAATAACCGCTCGAATATGTAGAGAAATCTAGTGATCGAAACAAGGATTCGAATCACTTAAACATTTTCTTGCTAACACTTATGAATGTAGTGAAAACTAAATAATTTCACTCTCTATCTATGCACACACTATATCTCTCACTTTTTCTAATTCCAATGCCACACCATGCATGAAATTTAAAATGTTTGGAGCCCTATTTAAAGAGTTCAAAGGGTTGCGTCTATCCAAAAAAAGAGTTGTGCCCATTGGTAAAAGATTGCATCACTTCATCGTGACTGGTCGAGAAGCTTTAATCTTATCCACAATGGATAGGCATCTATTCATGATTGGTTGACTTCTGATAAGTGCCTTTTCGTTGGTAGTTGATGGCGGTTGATCATTCTTATTTGGTGGTTTGTAGTTAAAAAGATTTGACCAAAAACCCATCTAAGTCACGACCGTGATATACAAGTCGTGACCGTGATTCTTTGCTTGACAATTTTCTGCTTCTGAAGTGTATCAAGTCGCAACCGTGAATTGTTGTCACGACTGTGAATTTAATTTTTCTTCAGAATTCTTCTCGTAACTTCACCGATCTTTGACAGCTTCAATCCTAAGCCAAATATTTAAGTTCCACGCATCTTTTAGCACCTTTTTTACTCTTTTTACATAGAATTCCTCTTTAGATCATTTTACTCCCAAGATTTACCTAGTATCTGCATTTGCACCAAAAACAACTACATGCCATGTGAAATCTTTTATATGAAGTATAAAAATGACTTAAACTATAGTGTTTAGTGTGTAAAATTATATTGATAATAAGTGTAATTATACACTTATCATACCCCCACACTTAACTTTTGCCTTGTCCTCAACGTAAATTCAACAGAAGTGTATAAATTGGTAATCAAGTTCGTACCTCACTTGGTGAAAGACTATTGTAGTGAGTACTACATTCCCACGTTGCATAACATTCAAGTAGAAGTCCAAAATTTTCCCCAATTTAGTAATGTACAATTTATATGGCTTAGTTGCATACCTTTGTTCTTAATGGAGAGTCAACCGAATCGCATCTTCATATAAGCGTTAGATGCATACTCAAATATTTCCTTCTCTTAAGCATAGTATAAAGTATAAAGGACATAGAAACCACACTTTGATTAATTTTCTCTCAAGGAATTTTTATGTAACCTAGGATGCTAAAACACTCTTAGTGGTTGCATTTTATGCTCCATACCACTCTCCCCTTTTTTCAGTGGTTGCATTTTATGCTCCCTACCACTCTCTCATTTTTTTAAGCATATGTTTTTGAAGTACTTTGTACTTTGCACCCATTTTTTGTGCTATGCTTTCTTTTCTTTTTCACTCAATGAATGGTTGCAGTTTCTGCTCCTTACTATTCCTCACCTTTTTCATAACTCATTGGTTATCCTCTCTTTCTTTTGATTTTTCTTTTAATACCCTCATCCTTTATTGATCAATTTCAAAGTATTATGGCTATATTTTCCCAACACTTTAAACACACTCAATACTTATAAGACTTATTCGAGATTTGCACATAAAACTCATAGTAAGAATACTATTAGATATTACTCCACTTAAACTTTTCGAAAGCATTAAAACTAAAACTATATAACTTATACTAATTCATGTTGCATTGAAATATATATCAAAACTTACTTGGAATGTTACTCTCGAATGTTACTCACCACTCATCCTTGCTAAATGCTAAATTTTGTGCTATAAACGCTCAATTTCAACATGCGCTCAAATTTGCACTAACATCAAACTTGTAATACCTAACACTCACAATAATCTTGGACAAATGTTAGTAAAGTATAATAATAGATAGTGGATAAATAACATGAAAATCAACAAAAATTTTCAAATTCTTTGATTTTTTTTATTTTATTTAATTTTTTTTAGATTTGACAGTATTTTTACAAATGCCCCCCCACACTTAAAGAACACAATGTCCTCATTGCGAGACATTTAATAAAAAAAAAGCTAAAGCTAGTCTAAAAATAGAATTGAAAAAGAGAATAAAGTAAAGAATAAACCTACTCTATTGTGAAGGAGAATCCGGGGGACTAGGAGTGAATTGACAATTTTATTTTCTAAAGAATGAAAGTATTTTTCGAAGTATCGATTTATTACATTTCTTTAGAATCTTCATGTCTTTCTTCATAACTCCAAGTTCCTCTTGGCAATTGTCCAATTTAAGCTGCATGTCAGCCTTCCAATCTTCCGGAGCTTCTTCGTCTTCTTCTACGTTTTCTTCTACATTCATTGGAGCTTTTCCTTTGTGACGGCAAACGGTTGGATTTGATGGTCCGATGGAAGAATCTTATTGAATCAAGTTGAGTTTCTTGGTGCGATTGGAGTAGGAGTGGAAAGAATAAACAACATCGTGTTCTTGAAGTAGTCTGGTGTTTTTCAAATAATTCCCACCCATGTAGGGAAAATACACACCTAGTTGTTGGACATAGGGGAGTTCACCTCTTGCACCCAAGATGATAGCGGTTATAATTTCGGCCGCTCCAATCTTGCTTCTCATGCTTGTTGAGTTCTTCTTTATCATATCCCATATGATATCCATAAATTTCGCTTTTTGTTTCATCATAACATAAGAAAGAACAAACAAGTGTTTCTTTTAGATCTTTGTATTCTCTACTTAATAAAATACCAAAGTGGAAAGGTATTTATGGATAAGAAGAATGCATTCATCTTTAATAAGTTTGTTAGGAGAGTTTTTGGGATTAAAAACTCTCTTACCCAATAATTCTGCTCAAACTCGATTTGGTTGAAAAGAATCCGTCATGCTTACTGAATTGATAATCTCAAGACTGAACCAATCACCCATCATCTCTCTTGTGATGGTGCATTGTTGTCCTTGATTACAAAATTGAATCGCCCTTTTCCTTGAATCTTCATAGTCGAATGTCACTAGATATTAGAGAATCCAATCTTGATTTTGTGGAAAACATAAATTAATAAATCTTGTAAGACCAAGAGCCGATAGGTATATCTCCATTTCTTCATGGAGATTCAAAGTTTCTAAGAAGACCAAATCTAGGAATATCATCGTGGTGATATCCAAGTTGTTGAGCTTTTGAAAGCGTTTGCCTTCTTCTCTTATCCTTAAAGGGAAAGGACAATCATACTCTTCTTTGTATGATTAGGTTTCTCTCTATTTTTTGATTTCTTGACATGGGTGATATTGGTTTGAAGTAAAGGGTTGAAAAGGTTTTGAATGTAGAAGGTTGAAGATGAAGAATTTCAGAGATTTGTAAGCATTTTAAAGGATGTGGTGGCTAGGGTTTGAACTTGGACCTATTTATAGAGGTTTAAGGGGTCTCTAATTGTTCATAATTGATAATATAGCTGTTTATGCTCAAAACTAGCTGTTAGTGGCGGTTACGGATATCTGTCGCGTGTCTGATCACGATCTGTAACGGTTATAATTTGCCCATGTCTCGATCGTGAAGGCCAGTCATGATCATGACTTTCTTCACGATAGAAACAGAATGTTTTGATATCTAGTATTCATGATCACGAATTGTATTGCGGTCGCGATCTTCTTTATTCTTCAAATTTCTTCAATTTTTAGACTTGCACCTATAAAAACACAGAAACAAAAAACACAAACAAACTTTGTTAAATACAAAAGATAAATATTTACTATTATACCTTGATTTTTCATGGTGAAGATAGCAATTGAACATCAACGTCTTGTTGTTCAAATTTATTTTCAAGATAAGGTTTTCATCGTTGGCCTTTGGCTCTGAATATTTCTCCATGTTCAGATCTTAATTCCAAAGCTCCATTATTAAACACTTGAATAACTTCATAGGGTCCTTTCCAACGAGATTTGAGTTTTCCAAGGAATAAACGAAACCTGGAATTATATAATAGAACTCTATCCTCGACTTTAAACTTCTTTTCATGTATATTTGCATCATGCTATCATTTTGTTTTCTCTTTGTAGATCTTTGCATTTTCATATGATGACAAACGTAGTTCTTCTAATGCATTTAAATCCAACTTTCTTCTATTACCAGCTTTGTGTAAATCCATATTTAAATTCTTCAAAGCCCATAAAGCCTTATGATCTAATTCTACTGGTAAATGACAAGCTTTTCCGTAAACCAACTTATAGGGAGTCATACCAATAGGTGTCTTAAAAGATGTTCTGTAAGCCCATAATGCATCATTTAACTTAGTAGACCAATCCTTCATAGAATTTGAGATAGTCTTTTCAAGAATCCACTTTATTTCTCTATTAGAAACTTCTACTTGACCACTAGTTTGAGGGTGATATGGAGTAGCAATCTTGTGATTAACTCCATACTTTTGCATCAAGCTTTCAAAAGTCTTATTGATGAAATGTGAACCTCCATCATTAATAATGGTCCTAGGAACTCCAAATCTACTAAACAATTGCTTAAGAAACTTTGCAACTACTCTAGCATCATTCTTACTATATGCGTTAGCCTCAACACACTTTGAAACATAATCAACTGCAACCCGAATGTAATTATTACCTTTGGATGTGGGAAATGGTCCCATGAAATCTATACCCCACACATAAAAAAGCTCTACTTCTAAGATGTTTTTCAATGGCATCTCATCTCTTCGACTTATATTTCCTGTTCTCTGACAATTATCACAATTCTGAACAAAATCTTTAGCATCCTGGAACAATGTTGGCTAATAAAATCCACTCTTTAAGACTTTTAGCAGCAGTTTTTGATGGTCCTAAATGTCCTCCATAAATGATATCATGGAAATGACTTAAAACTGAAGAAAAGTTAGTATCATCTATACATCTGCGAATAATACTATCGGCACATACCTTAAACAAATAAGGATCATCTCACATGAATGATCTAATATCTTTAAGAAATTTATTCTTACCATTAGAATCTAAATAAGA